>JAUMHH010186651.1:16273-30544 GCA_032359455.1 Chlamys rubida | reverse complement strand
CTAACGAACCCCTAACAACAATGGTGTTGTATTTTCCACATAAAATGCAGTCAAGTCACAATTAAAGAATGCCGTTTAAAAAAATCGTTGCTGTATATAGTAGTATTAGTACGTGAACGCTGTATGTGTCAGGCGTATACGTTTTTGTCGGTTATTTGTTTCTTATGTTACCACTATGCTGTATAAGCCCTTTATCTAACTTTACATTATACAGGCCTGTCAATAATGGATCATGCGTTATTTTCTAGGAACGTCATTATCTCTTTTTGTTCATCGTCAGTGACATGTTCAGATTACTATGATATGTAGTTGTGATATTGTTCGTACGGTAAGTTAATTTAAACCACAAACAGAAATGGGTTTGTACCGAGGTGATTGATTAAATGTAGTTTTGACGCCAAAGTGTGACATGTATATAAAAGATATTGTATAGTTGTTTAAGATCGCGTGTGTGAAATTTCGCGATATTGTTTCAGGCACTTTTTTTTTTCGCGAATCACATTTTCTGTTAGTCTATTATTGAGCACCTCGCAGATACAGAATGTAATTCCGAGTGCTAATTTAATTCAATGGTATGTCGTAAGCTAAAGTTGTCTTCTATATGTATGAGCCTGATGAACCTAAATTCTATTTATAAGTTTGTTACGATCTGGGGGAGAGTCTGTGGTTGAGAACGGACAAACTAGGGGTAACGTCAATATCGGTAACATTTAACCGGTTTCCGGCACCATGCTATCGAGATTATTAGACTCTTCCATGCCTAGGGGTGTAGGATACGGAAATTCCACCCGAGGGGTTTTCAAATTTGGTAATTTGCTAAATTTGAAAATCCCGAGGGATATATCAATTTCCCCCTTGAGCTTTTTAGACGAAAACGAATCAGCCAGCCAGATTAAGCATATCCCATATTTGCAAACACTCTTTGCGCAGAAAAAATAATCACATGTTTTTAACGTGTACGGTAAATATATCGCAAAAGGTTTTAATTTCATCACGTCGCCTTTTCCGCATTGCGGCATCGAAGAGTTCCAAATTCGTGACGTCACGTCATTGTTGGGCCATTGTGACGTCACGAAATGGGGTGTAAGATAGAAATTTCTTACACCACTTTCTTACCATGAACAGCTCTATCTTACACACAGGGAAATGAGAGAAAATAGTATACGATCTTGATATTCGCTGACACATGACGTCATTTTGTTTCTGTTGAAATCGGCAAGGATATCTCATAGAACGTTTCAAGGTTGATCTGTTATGAAAATGCATAATCGAAGACGTAAAGATTATGTTTCAAAGACTATGGTAGGGACTATTGTAGTCCAATGTAAATCGCTATTTGCTAGGTATACTGCACATGTTTTGTTAGACTTAATGTTGCTAGCACAAGGTAAGAGCTCGAAGACCGATTATATTGTTTTCATTTCTAATTGATATTGTTGTGAAATGAACTATCATAAACAGCTGTGCTGTGTAATTATAACCTCGGACGACGTCATAAGATGAACCTTTTGGTCCAGATTTAGTTTTAATACCTGCGTTTGGATCTTTCATTTATCATGTTGAAATCATTTTGTGGGCATTTATTTCGAATTTCAACTGTAAGATGTGATCTATTTAATTTTTCCCATACTATATTTAGACTTAGTAGCATCAACTCAGTTGACATATCGGACGTGTGAACCTGGATGTTTTGGCCGCGATCTAAAACATTCACGAGATGGAAATACATTTTTGCGCATTTTTATGTATTAGCGAAATGAGCGAAATTGAAACCCTCGTGAGAAAGCAACTGTGCAGTATCTAATAGTTCCCAGGTAAAAACCAATTACGTTTCACGAGTGTGGTACAAAACTTTCATTTTTTAACGATTGCGCTATTGTAAAATACAAATTATATTCAACCAGAAAACCATTAAATACTGTTTTAATTATATGTTTAGAACTTTGAAATGAAGCAAATGTCACCATGCTTCACTGGTAGAAATGTAATAAATAGTGTTATTTTTAAAAGTCCCTCATAGTCGACTTTCAATGATATCGCGTAAAAATAACGTAGACAAGGTATACGTTGCAGGATACCAAATCCGGTCGTATAAGCTGCATAAAGAGACACAGCCTACGGAAGCAAATCGACTTTGGTCTCCTCTGTGTTCACATGAAGAGAGTCGAATCTGCAGGGTTTCTCTTACCGCCATGAAATGGAACATATATGATCAATTTTGATATTTGGTGAGAGTCCGGGGGAATTGATACGATAGATTAATACTAGTCAAGTAACACGTAATATCTAACGAACCCCTAACAACAATGGTGTTGTATTTTCCACATAAAATGCAGTCAAGTCACAATTAAAGAATGCCGTTTCAAAAAAATCGTTACTGTATATAGTACGGGAACGCTATGTGTCAGGCGTATATGTTTTTGTCAGTTATTTGTTTCTTATGTTACCACTATGCTGTATAAGCCCTTCATCTAACTGTACATTATATAGGCCTGTCAATAATGGATCATGCGTTATTTTCTAGGAACGTCATTATCTGTTTTTGTACATCGTCAGTGACGTGTTCAGATTACTATGATATGTAGTTGTGATAGTGTTCGTACGGTAAGTTAATTTAAACCACAAACAGGAATGGGTTTGTCCCGAGGTGATTGATTAAATGTAGTTTTGACGCCAAAGTGTGACATGTATGTTTCACCAGTGCTATGTTACATAGACAAAGTGTATGGAGAAATTTCAATAACAGTATTGATGTCCGCGGATACATTAGTGTAGTATTGTCTCACAGTTAATTACAAAATACAAAATAAATGAATAGATTAAATACATTAGCTCAGTTTTTAAACAGAAATATCATCAATACTTTAAGATGGCTTCCCGCTGATTTTCGATAATTTTGAACATCACTGACTTTTGTTGTTGTTGTAATGGATCTGATATACGCGTCTATTTCATCGTATGAAATAATCAAGTATTCAGATATTTTTTATTTCAACAAAAATCTCGCGAAATATAATGAAAAGTTCATGACGGGTTTCATTTGACCTAGATAAAAATAAAGCCGCATTTAGAATTACTTTTTATCATGTGATAACAAAACTTTCGCTAATATTACGAAAACAACACGTTTTGTTCCAAAATCTTGGCTCATTATCTATTGCCTCAAATATGACATCATAATAAAACGTACGTCATTTAATTATAATTTGATGACGTCACAATATTTCGTACATGTCTTACACGCGTTCATAAACAATATTATGATATGTATGTGTAAATTCGTACATTTATCTTCCCGGTATTTAGATGAGTCGCATATATTAATTGTTCAATAAATTAAAACTTCTTATTTATGGACCGAAACTTATTCTTTATCTTTTTTTTAATCTTTTTCTACGACATATCTTTTGAACTTTTTGTTCAAAAAAGATTTTGTTTTTATTTCAAATCGTAGTCTTTATACAGAGAAATATTACAAAAACGGCAGGAACGTATCATTATTTAAGATGTATCTTAATGCATAACCAAACTGTATAAACGACATCTAACGGCATGTTATCGAAATAGACATATATTTGTAGTGTCAGTTTAGAATGCCGGTAGCGTGATCGTGTTCAGTCAATATTGAGATGAATAGCCAAACCGTCAGGTAAGGTCTGGCAAACAAAGATCTACCGGCGAGACCTTGGTTAGATGGTACAACAAATATAGACCTCCTGTTGGATCGAAGTTTACTTTGATGAACCCTTTACGGTGGGCCAGTATATCGATTTCTTTGTTTACATGGTGTAGAGTGAGGTTGATACCATATGGAAGATATTAACTATCGTTATAAAAATTCAATATGAAATTACACAGAAATTGTTATATGATTCTTGTATATAATCGTACTCAGTATTTGTCGTGAAATGTGGCTTGTTAAAATATATAACACTAGATGACCATGTGACGTCAGAGCCAAAAGGAAAACTATAAATTATCTACAACATAGTTTAGTTAACCCCAGAAGCGTATGTGAATGTTGACCCTGACACGTGTATATTGTTTATACAATATTACATATGTACATGTAGAGCAAATCAATGTGACATAAAAGTGACATACGTAATATAATACTTGTTGTATTTGTATTTATACACGTTATTTTGATATCGAACATTTTCGAGATGATAAAATGTCGTAGTTTTCGTCGCCGCATACAATCTTGGTTTGACTTGACCATGCTTTACTTGTTTAAATAGAATTACCACCACAACACGACAAAAATATGTGAATCTGAAGGTATAGATAATTACAAAATACCAATCAAATGTGCAGGCAAACGACTGTTCTGAAGTTTATAACACATGTTAAATGTCTGTTTTTTTAGCTTACTTCCTTCACATAGAGTTAACGAGTAATATGCCAACGGTGCTAATAATCATTTCGATCTGTATATATTTTATAAACATTAACTATAATAAGGATTAACTATATTCAGGAGCTTAGTCATGTATCCATTCGAGACATTTTGATATTCCGTCTTTGCGTATTGCAGAGTTATCTTCTCTTGTGAGCAGGTATTGATTGTTACGTCATTTGTTTGTGAGAGTAACGTCATCAAATTTTGAGAAAACGACGTAATTTTCTCATACAAACCAACGACGTAACAATCAAGACCTGCTCACAAGAGAAGCTAACTCTGCAATACGCAAAGACGGAATAAGAAATGAACGAATTGCTTCAAAAATATGTATGCTAATGAACCAAGTAACCGCCATATCAGAAAATTCATTTTCCGTTCTTGCGTCACTCTACATTGTGCATGTGTCATGTAGACATAGTCTCTCAGAGACGACAAGTGCCTGGTGGTCTTAAACCTGCAAAAGGTTTGCGACGTATAAAAAGGACATTACCCAGCGGAAACTAACACCTTCCGTGGCATTGTCTGAACCAATTGATCATTCCAAAGGAAGTTTCCTAACATTACCTCATAAACTTAGCTATAAGGACGATTCAAGAGAACGGTAATCCTAAATATGGTTAGCTTCGCAAAATTTAATGCAAATATTTAATGTCAGATACTCATGAATACTACAAGATATCACTTAACCGTTTAGTTTATTGTTTTTGAACTTTCACTTAAGGACAGGACAGTTAAAAAATGATGTTAATATAAAGAAGCTTTGGATTTGTTTGTTATTTCAGATTTTATATTTTGACACCTTAAGCTATCAATGCTTTGAAGAACTTCTTCAAGAGTTTTAGTTGGAATGCGTTGTAACGCTGGAACTTAATTGTTCTAGTGAGATTTTGATTAGGGAAGTTGGCCGACAGTTATCTCTAACAATTGTATGGTAACTATTTATCCTGTAGACCATTCATCTTTAATCAATAGTGAAACATTGTCTGGATATAAAGAGGGTTATTTGGACAAAATGACACATCGGGGGACATTATTCTCTCGTGTTACCAACTATTGTATCCATACTATGATAATATCAGACTAATCTGACATGTTTCACAATGACACAGCACTCCTTTACGCTTTCCAACAAGTTTCTAATCTCAGCTTTTAATTTTGTGTGATTCATTGTTTTTAAATTTGTGTTATTCATCCAAACATGGCTAACACATGGTTACAACACATGAAGTAGATGCCGTTTTCCAATTCTTTGTTGTTGGCGTTTCTTCAGTCATTGTCATGCTCTTCAGTATCAAACCTGGATTGTAAGTTTTGTCCTGTGTAGACTGAATATTTAAACTCATAAACGAACCAAAAAGACATAAACAAAAACCTGAGACGAGACATTCAAAGAGAAATTCGTCATAAAGTCTGAATAACATTTGCAAGTAAACCAGGTTATGTTAGAGTGATGCATTTCCCCCCGTGCGTTGTAGACAGACATTTCAACATGAGTGTAAGATTTGTACAGCTAAGCACATGTCTGATGAGTAATTCCGATATACTTTCCTGAAATGGTTAACCCAATGACCGCAATACCAGTAACGTTGCATTGATGACGAGACCATTACTTCAACAAGTGATGACGTGATCCCTCACGTCATCACTTGCTCCCAGAATGATAGCGCGTGTTAGCTGTGTTTTCTAATATAGATGGTAACAGGTTTATCTTTACTCCTCCAAAAACGGGAGTGCACCTCTTCAGTGTGAGTGAATAAACGTTTGTTATGCCTGCCACATTTAACACTTGTCACAGTGCCTGTCATCAACTCCGGGAAAATAAGTAGGTCACCAGCAATCAAAGGCACATTGAACAAGTCGTTAGTCAAGGTAAACGCTAAAATCTCCTAGCGTGTATTATAAGGATGTTTCCCCAGGTGCATAGCCAATTTTACTTTCTTTTAAAATCAATTCCATATTACATAATATTGCTTTATCTTCATCAGCATCAGCAGTATAGAATGTGAATACATTGTGCAATGTGTGACTTGTCAATAACGTATTTTTACGCAGTTTTGTTATTATATTGAAATAGACGCACAATAAACACGTATGACAATGTCAATAATGTATTTGACAACCGATAAAATGAATATGCAAACTGGCTACAAAATTGAACACCATGCATAATTTCTTTCTGGACCTATAGAATAAATTCTTACAAAACGTAACTATATAATTTGAATGCCAGGCTGATATATGTGTGTTCTTCGTACATTTTAAATGAAACAGCCATCTATAAAAATCACGTTACTTGATACAATTTCATTCAAAACCATATGTGAATATTTTAGTTTTATTTTGGTCTCAAGTCATCTTATATTTTTAATGTATTCATACAACGCTTTTAACATACGTATACTGTACCGTACACATGTGATAAGGATACCAACTGTTGTCTATGGGTATTAGTCATCGCTCAAATGCAATTGCGTTCCACGATTTAGAAATCTACCTTACGTCAACATCGAGAAGGTGGAAACGAATACAATTACGGCTTAGAGCAAAACGTGATACTGTCGAAATTACAAAATGTGTACAAATTCCTTAAAGACAAGTACACACGGTGATCTAGGACCGCCAGAAGTAAACAATAAACATTTAACATAAAGCATCTGTGTTCTATCAGGATGTCAAATACTTCTTTAATAACCGTAATCTCTTCTGACTTCGAAAGTTTAAAGAAACTTGTTCTTTGTACGTTTACCGAAACAGGGATCGATTCCGCAATCTTTGCCATATCGTTACGTCAATAGACTACAAACAATCGGTCCTGTTGACGTTCAACTTGTACGTTAAGGGAATACTTACTTTACATTCAACGTAAAGTTATAGTTATCTTCACTAAAAAAATGTACAGTAATATTTTGAGGAATTCTGCTATTGGGAAATTTACTTTTTATCTGATTATATGAGAATATATGTTCATTCCTCATGGTTGGTCATTACTTACAAATATTTTAGTTTGTTTTAAAGGATATGTACACATAAGTCTGTTTTGGGACCTCTAATTTATCGATTTTCTCAAGTCAAAATATCGATATTGTATTTGAACAACTACGGTTCAATTGTGGCCTGGGATGTTTTTTTCTGGGATCTTTCTAGAATAACTCGAAGTTATGCACAGACTGGTTTCATAAAGCAGCGTACCAGCCTCTACATACGGATTGAACGTCTACACAATCACTCGTACAATGTACGTACAAGATAAAAACGTAGAATACCTGATAAGGCTTATACGTATCGAGTGCTAAATTCCGTCTTTGCGTATTGCAGAGTTATCTTCTCTTGTGAGCAGGTATTGATTGTTACGTCATTGGTTTATGAGAGTAACGTCAGCAATTTTTGAGAAAACGACGTAATTTTTTAAAACCAATGACGTAACAATCAATACCTGCTCACAAGAGGAGATTACTCAATACGCAAAGACGGAATAACATAGACGTTACGTCATTAAGTGATCTAGTGTTGTCACACTTGACCAGATTAGAGTTAATTTATTGTATAAGTATTTTCAACAAAACAAAATCAATGGATCTGTTGTTTCACGGTTTGTGTAACATGTTAAGGTCTAGTCGGACCACTAGGGCTAAACCTCACACCAAGGGTCATTTCAGGAACTCGACTTCACAGTAAGATCAACAGGATTCCGACAGATGTTACCAGTGTAACCGATTTTAAAATATGGCTGCATCTGTCGTCCTGGCTAAAACGTTTCAACTGGATGAAACTGACAAATTGACAGCTCTAACCTGCTTCATCAGATTTCCATCAGAGTTGAGTGTCAACGGTATATGACAAACTATTCCGTTTATTACGGTCCCCATGTACAGATGATCCGTATACCGCTAAGAATAATCCAGATTAAGGATGCTTCATTACGAGGTCACACCAATGGCAGTCGGGGCTAATGTGACGTTACAATAACTTAGACACACATGAAAACTACTTCTGAAACGTTCGTGTGGTTAGACTATATACGCTTAACTTCACTTTATGGTCAGGAGTCCGCATGCCATCGTTGATTTAGCACAACTGGTCAATACCCCAATTAAATACTAAGTAAATAAATCAGAAAGTTACACTGTAATCCTTCATTAAATCAACCGAAGACTACACTTCGACATTTGTAACACAGTCATGTGAGTCCTTGGAAAATCATCTTTACTTGAAAGTGTCATCTCATTTAAATATCAGAAACTGCATATTGCAAAGTGCCATCTCATTTACATATCAGAAACTGGACAACACCCAACGCCGTCACATACTTTAGAAGGGAAACACATCCGCCATATACAGGGTTTTGGTATGTTCTGGCCTGAGAAAAAAACATTGCCTTTCTCTTTGAATGAACGTTCAACAATGAGGCCAGAAGTGTGGTATTGCCAAGCAAGGCGCTGTTACAATATTGGATGGAAGTAGAGAGAGAAATTGTTGCAACGGATGACACAGTTTAACTTTGGTTGCTTTTGTGTCCTTACGTAGAGGGCCCACAAGCAAATATATAGTTCTGTAGCTCTGTGGGGGTTCGCACATGAGTAGTATACAGAGGGTAGCATCAGGTATGTTTTGGCTCTTTCTCTGACCTGAACAGGTGGCTGATTACGGGGTTATCAGTTCTTACCGATACGTATTGTTAGCTGAAAGTCAGGCAGAGAGCAGAAGATACCAAACTTAAGTACTCTGATTTGCATTTAATTTATTATTTATTTAGGAACAAGTATATACAAGTGTACATATAAACACCAATGTTGTAATTGATGTACATGTAGCAGATGTGATGTATTATGTTTATGTCCCCAAAGTGGAGAGTACAAAACAATTTCTTATTTTGCAAAAGGTTCTCAAATTAGCGGCCTATTGAGAAGCACGGACTGGGTAAATGCAGGTACATTATATGTCCAATGTTTGACCTGTACGTTTACTCATTAAAAACCTGGGTTTGGTTAACAATCCCATACACACGGACAGTATTCCCCTCTTCCTTATAGATTTTATGTGTCGATGTATTTTAATAGGTGATAAGGTTTATCATTTTTCTTTTGTTAAGCCATGATTTTCACTAAATATTTATCATTTAACAGACAGATATTAATATATATTCTATACCAAGAGAGTTTGTGGACAATGTTAATTTCTGTAACCTGTTTACCTAGACCATCTTCGGGGAGTTTATATCAAAAATAACAAGAGAATACCAAAGTGTCAACAAAACCATGATTCGGACTCAAAATTGATAAAATAGGGGCAAAATATGAACAAAGGAAGATATACATGGACACTCTTGTATAAGCACAAGGAGAAAAAGACCAGGAGTTTCGGAAGGGTACACACCTTCTGCTTCTATGTCAAATCCAAGTAATGGCACGTCATCACACCGAGAACTCGGATAGTGACAACAAAACCACAAGGCGCTCTAATGAGCACATACTAAAATGTATCGACCTTCTATATCAGACAAAGAAATAGCATTGTTATCAGCGAGATGACGAACGTAGATATTGCCCATAGTCTTCGTCAACGTCCATGTACCCTGTGTTTTAGGTTTGTCCATCAGCTGTTGACTTCTATCACGTACGGCATGATATGCAGAGCATAAAGTGTTCCTTTTCACATCAACAAGTAGTCTCCTAATACAAATCGCTACTCAATCGTCTAAGGTGGAGAGTCCGAGCACTCTGACTTACATTTGCAACGAGGAATAGATCAAATTGTTTTTGCATTTGGCTGATTTTGTGTTGTTTGCTAATTTACTATAATAAAAAGCTATATTTAAATATACAAAAGAAACTCATTTAGTACATGTATAACATCAAAAAGCCACCGGGGATCTGATCACCTGATGTGACACATAATTTGAAATTATTCAAAACCTGCCTTTTTTTAAAATACAAAACAAAAACACCTTATAATTGTCTTTTTAATGATATAGGAAAACATCACTTTACGAGGAAAATCAATGCAAAGGCCTGTATACAGTAACAAAAAATGTTGGTACTCTCTACCTTAATAATGTTACATTTTGTAAAGTATTGGTACTCTCTACCTTAATAATGTTACATTTTCTAAAGATGACTCAGAATACACTATTTAGAAAATAATGAAGAATTTTGTACCCAGTGATGACGTCACCGATGGAAATAATTATAGTGTTTTTCATTAATAAAGACACGAAAGACAAATGAAAATGCTCCTTGTATGTATATTCTTTGTACGTATACTCTTTGTACGTATACTCTTTGTACGTATACTCTTTGTACGTATACTCTTTGTACGTGTACGTATACTCTTTGTACGTATACTCTTTGTATGTATACTCTTTGTACGTATACTCTTTGTACGTATACTCTTTGTACGTATACTCTTCGTACGTGTACTCTTTGTACGTATACTCTTTGTACGTATACTCTTTGTACGTATACTCTTTGTACGTATACTCTTCGTACGTATACTCTTTGTACGTGTACGTATACTCTTTGTACGTGTACGTATACTCTTTGTACGTATATTCTTTGTACGTGTACGTATATTCTTTGTACGTATACTTGTATCTTGGGTTCAGAAAGATATCAAGAAAGAGCGCATAATACAATTACAACGTAGACTATTCAACAAGCTCGCTGATAACATGTACTGCATACCAGTTTGAGGAAAATTAAATGTAGAGCTTATTTCCAGGGACAATATGTGTTGAAAACGTAACTATTACGTAAGTGAATTTGAACGCCATCCCCATGTAATATGCATGACACGTCTGCAATAGCGTGTCTCAGACAAATTTGTTTAAAATCGGATCAGAGTAGAATACACGAATATCAGCTATAACGGGGTTAGAATAATTTATTAAAGCGCATTCTTTCAATTTGTTTGCAACACACTTCGTGGAAAATATGAATATAAAAGATTTGTGTTCATACCGGTATGAACGTCAAAAAAATACTTCCAAAACAAAAAAGTGTAAAGCATTAATATTTAAAACCTTATTATAGATATCTTACTTTACAATGCATTTTGATATCATCAAGAACGTTCTTCATGATTGTATATTCGAATCATAAATACATTATAGTATATACAAATGGTATACCGTTATTAGCCGTTACATTGATAAACAACATGTATTCACGATTTCACAATCAGTATTAAGGAATGAAATTATAATTGGTTCAAATGTTACTGACTATCTGGGTCTAGTATTCGGCGAACCATCTTATTAATTTATTTATAAGGTATGGGTTTTTTGAAGTTTGAATTATTTATTGGATGAAATCTTAGTATTCTTGTCGCTGCTGAAGCTGTCAATTATCCGATACTTTAAGTGTGTATATCTCGGTGAATTAGAGGACATGGTAGCGTCAGAAATCTAAACATGTAAAGTACCAGGCAGTTTCCGTCAGCATTATGTTCATTGAGTTATATATGTGCAGAAAAAAAAATATTTCCAAACCAAATGTTAATGTGAGAAGAGAGTGGTAAAAGTAAAAACGAAATAATGGCAAGTGTGCATCATCGTCAATACAAAACGTTAGTTGATGAGTGATGAGTAAGTTTCAAAACATGACAAATTCATGATAAATGTTAAGACAGTGGGTTTTACCAAGTGTAATTCACCCAGTAATGATAACACAAAGGACGTTATAATTCATTTAAAATTGCAATACTGGATCGAATCATTGTTCCGGTAAAAATATATAGAAACTAGAGACATTTAGGACCTTAAAAGCAATGACAGATACAGTAGAATATCTCCAAAGTCGGATGTCGGTAAAGCAATGTTTTATTGTATATAATGTTGTTTCAGAGGTAATGAATGGTGAAATGATAACATGCTACTATTTTTATGTACATTTGTATGTTTAATACATTCGATACTATCGATCAAATTAAAGTTAGAGAGTTATTCGTTATTCGGCATAACGAATATCTTTCTAACTTTGCCCTCCGAGTAGAGATGTAAATATCTGCTTATCAAATCGTACACATACATGCATATTGTCTTTTTGAAAGAATTCCGAGGAACGGTAAATCGCTGCAACCTTTGGTTTTGTTTTTGCCACACTGAACTGTCCATTGGGGTGGATTGTGCGAGACACAGATATTTACCCGTATAGACAACGTGTGTTATAGATCTTCCTTTACTATAGTATCCAGGTAGAACACTTAAAGTCTGAAATGATTAACACAACAAGGTGCAACATCAATAGACAATAGATAAAAAAATCCAATTAAACCATGGCGCACTAAACTACGTCACAGGACAAAGCTATTTAATTTTAGATAGTGTACTGCATAGTACCTTGTAAATTGTTAACTGGGTATAGCTACTTCAGATGAAGACCGATACTGAACCAGTGATTTTTTTTAATGTAATCTAACACTTTGTTTCTTTTACAATATGTTTATTACATCAGAACCCGCTTGTTCTAAATTTGTGTAAGCTTAACATGTGTTTCATGAAAATGTTCTTACAAAGATATCTTTCTCACATCATCCTTTCTAATATCTAAAAATTGCGTTTTAAATTTTATTTATTTATTTGCGTATTTGTATATTTTCTTATTTATTTTTTAATCATTTGTTTCTTTATTTATTTAAAACAATTTATTCCATTTTTATAATAAATTGACGTTAAGCTGACTTAACTTCAAACACATCTGTGGTCCATGTGAATTACACAGATACACCAATTCACCTCTCTGTTAAAGGTCTGCTACTTTAATTTGTGATGTAATGATATTTGATGAGAAAGGGTCAATGAACGTCGAATAAGTGCGCGTTTGAAACCCGCACTACACTACAGAACCCACATACCCACATCCCCACGCAGTAAACAAGACGAAGAGAAAATCTAGATGTCACGTCCTATGACTGAAAAAAAACCATGATGCGCCATTTTACTACTAATTACATTTCACATTACAACTATTCTGGGGATTGGGGCAATGTACAAAATATCAAAATTACTGAGACCAAGTCGCATATAGCTACATATGTGTAGTGATACTTCAGTCAATATCTTAAATTCCTTTTTTCTTTTATTTTCAAATAGTAAAGAGAATGTGGATTTAAATGTATTTGGGTAAAATATCTTAGAGTGATCATTTTAATATCCCGTCACATGCATATTGTGTTTTCAGATTTAAAGATTTATGTTCACTTCAAATTAATATCTTATAAAGCAAACAACGTTTTTTTCGAGGAACAAATAGTTTAGTGCACGGTTTAGGACTCACACAACTAAATCATTCACTATATGTTATTACTAATCTTTTGAGCTAAAAGCTTTAATATTTGAAGTTCAACACTAATGACAATTGTCGAGAGTCATAGATGCTCAGGAATATATCCGGAACCACATGTGGTACCCTCCATAAGGCTGAAGATATGTGAATTGCATTTAATTTAATCATTTAATTAAGTAAGTGAAAGCGAAAAATGAGATTCATGAACTTATTTTCGATAGAGTACTTTATAAAGTACAATTTACTTAAAGCGTTGTGATAGGGGTAGGACGTAATGTGTGTTAACACGTGAATTAAACATGTAAGGTGTGCGTCATGATCAAAGTTAGCAATGACGATCGATTAGCGTAATTCGTCGAAATGAAGATGATGCACTTAAATATTTATAGTTTTGCAATATATTGCCCATAAGCCAGGATATTAAAGCAGCAATGTAATTATGTTCATAGTTAGACGTAACAATATGATAGTTCATGCATTAACACCATGTGAGAATGGTACACTGTACCACCATGTGAGAATGGTACACTGTACCACCATGTGAGAATGGTACACTGTACCACCATGTGAGAATGGTACACTGTA
>JAUMHH010186651.1:0-16173 GCA_032359455.1 Chlamys rubida | reverse complement strand
CCACCATGTGAGAATGGTACATGTACCACCATGTGAGAATGGTACACTGTATCACCATGTGAGAATGGTACACTGCACCACCATGTGAGAATGGTACACTGTACCACCATGTGAGAATGGTACACTGTACCGTCATGTGAGAATGGTACACTGTACCGTCATTTTCTTACTAAGTAAACCATGTGGATATCTACAATATCGCAATTTCAAAATGATCAATAAGACATACATAAAACAAGGAAAGAGACGTCGAGAGGGAGAGGTGAGGTTGATGGACTTGGTTTGGGGGTTTGTTTGTAATCATATTCTTTCATCCATCGGTAACGTAGACTCTGACTTTGTAACTTCAGTTGTGTGACATGAAGTAAAATAGTAATAGTCATCTTTCAAATGCACTCTATTGACGATATGGAAATACTAGCGTCCCTAATGCTTCTTTATTAGAATTAAATACATGTAGTATGTCAGCGTGTTTGTGATAACCTGCTTTTGCGATAATTTATAAACAGGTATCGGGGAAAATGTCTTCAGTGCGAATTTACTCATTGTACAGTAATATAACATAAAATGAACGAAGAAATACCGATTAACACAACACGTATATGGTATTTTATGCTTATTTCATCATTCACCATTATTTTGACAAAAAGTGTTTGCGATAACATCAATATTTTGTTAGAAAACTTCAAAGTTGCGCAGAACTTTTCAGGAAACTATAAAAACTTTTAGATGGGAGGTGATTCCTTTTTTCTGAATTTAAGAGAAAATCTACATTGGACAATTCTAAATTGGCAGTTGTTTCTGAAACGTATTCACGAAGTTTGATTTCTTGAAACACTGGTAAAATTAAACTTAAACATGATTTAGTGATTTTTCGATTCATGTTTGTAAATAATCTTTTAGCCAGAGAAAACATTTTGAAGATGTGACATCGATGTCCAACGCTGTTGTCTACTTGTAAGTATATCATTTCAGTTCTGAGTAACATTTCGTTCCAAAACAGCTTTACATTTATCAGATACTTTATTCGAGAAAAATTATGCCTATGCAAATTTCCCGAAACGTAATCACTCGCAAAGGTAACAAATATACATTACTCTTTCATGGGACCGAAAACCGTGTCGAAATATTCAGTAATCCTTCTGTGTAACAACGATCGTGTTTTGTAGTGCCTTCATATAAATCATCAATAAAAAGGAACATTTTAGCTGCAACATACGCAATTCGTTGCCGCCAGAATAAAAAGAAAAGCTCTCATGACAAGGACGTCATATTATTTGGGTTAAAGTACGGAATATTGAGATTACATCATTTTCCCATCAGAATATCCACACAGCGCACGTCGGTAGGTATCCGGTTGGTAAGTGATTTAAACACAGCTTTATTTGAAATTGTTTCCTTAATTACCTGTCTCAGCCAATAAGCTCAGTAGGGTTTCCCCTTATTGACGACTGTTCTCTATGCCTCACCCGCTGCCGTTGCGCCGCCGTTTTCTACTACATATATCGCCAAATAGGTATGTCTTGTTCTGTTCGACGTCGAAAACGACTCTACAACACATTCTTATATTGGAATTCACTGGGTAGTGCCATTGGCAAAGCACGCGTTCTGCATCATGGCAAACTCGTTGCCCTCGGTTATTGCGAGTTCATTATTGATCGGATATAATTGGTAGTCGTGTACCTTGCTTTAGGAGGAATTCTATTTCATATAGAATTTGCTATTGGATTTACATTTTTTCGGTCATTTTATGGCTATCTGACTGTAATGGTAACTTATTTTAGCACCTCCATTATTCCCAGTACAATGAGTTCAGTATTGATTAAATACAATTAGAGGTCTTGTGTTTTGTGTTAAGCGTTATAGTAATCTGATTATAGAGAGATTATTCCACCTCAACTTTTAACGATACATCTATTTCCGGTTTAAATTATTTGAATAGTAATTTATTTAAGTGATTCTGTTCGCGTTGCGGTAATTTTGAAAACAAAATAGGACAAGAGATACCACAGCGTCCAAACACCAGGAGAATGTATACCATAGATTCAAAACAAAATGGCATTTTATACCATTCTCTCAACATACCAGGACAAAATATACTACATTGTAAACAGCGAAAGGCAACGTATATCATATGAGACTATTCGGTTTATGTAGGGTTCTGTATAGCACTAAGTTGAATAGCAGTCCAAACATGATTTAAAATCCTCTAGTGAGTTGCATTATCTCTTCTTTCTTTCCAAGAATTTTGTAATTTCAATTTACAGACATGTACTCTTTCAGCAGGATTTAAGATCAGAACGTGCAACTACACATGCTGTTTTTGTTACCTATTAAATGATATAGTGTGTGATATACATGTATTTATGTAGGAGACATGCCATGCAAATAGCCATGCCTTCATTAACATCGACGAGTCATTTGAAACAAATTCATTTCTTTTAACCGCTTTGGTAAGGTAAACTACCGAGTAAGTTGATAAATTTAAAAAGTCTATACTGGCATTTACCTATTTTTGCGACCACATTCAAACCCATGTTCACTTTGATATCATTAGTCCCTGTCGACTAACTTTTCCATCGAGATACAAGTAATCCTGTTCGAAGAGATCATCTAAGTTGAGGAAGTTCACAGATCACTCTCTTTAATGCAGTTGGTCTTTTTTTCAGCTTCCGCTTTAACTGAAAATAAGTAAAACGCTGTTACAGTGTGGAAGCTTGTCTGTTAACACATGCTTTTTGATACCAGAGGTTTCTCGATGCATGTGGTTTGCAAATAGAGATAGCGTTTTCATGCAAGTGGCTTCTTACTTTAGGTGGTCTGTTTAAACAAGAGGCTTTGTAATATAGATGGTCGCTTAATATAGGTGATCCCTTTGTGATGTAGATCTCTTAACACATTTGTTTCAACAAGTGTACTCTTGAAATAATAATAATTAGTATTTCGAGGTTCTTATATGCCACTTTATCACAACCTAGTTCGTAGGTCGTCTTAAAGCGGTTCACAAATTATTATCCGTGGTTGTAGGGCCTTTGCAGCCAGCCACTATCTTCCTTCACTCCCTGGGGAGCATACAGCCGGTTCATCCATTTTGGCACTCACAGCTAGCATTCAACAATTCTAGCACTGCCCAATCATGTATTCATTTACAGCTGAGTAGACTTGAACAAGCGGAGTAAAGTAGCTTGTTCAAAGTTTTCACAGGTGGTACATTGATAGAGATGGTCTTGTCACCACCATGTTTTACATTAAAGTGTATACATCTGTGATATTAATTATTATTCACATCTGCAGATGAACGTAAGACACCCAGGTAATTGCACCTGAAATTTAGTAATAAATACAACATGCCGAGGATTACACTGCACCATATAGTTATTTAGTCCTTCAGAAGAAATATTTGCTCGATAAATATGAAAACTAAAACCGGCAAGATATTTATGGTAAAATCTAAGTAATTTTCTTTATGTGTGTGCCTTCCTAGTAAAATGTTTAAAAATATGATGTATGTTAGAGGCATGGTTTTGTACTCGTTGAAGAATATATAACGTCTGCATCAATATAGTTTTACATGAACTCATTTAAAGCGAATACATCGATCTGATACTATATACTCTACCATTACAGGAAGCAATTTATTTTCCGATGATACATTTCGTTGCACAATTTCGCTAAACTTTAATATTGATGCATTAGTTCAGGTTGCACGAATATTATTTCGTGCATAAACTCCATAAATATGTCTATATCATGTTACAGAAATATACAATAACCTTTGCAGTCAAGGTTTTTTTCCTGCGAAACAATAAAGGGAAAAGTCTCGTATGTCTCATATTTAAGTAGAATAAACGTTAAGTTGTGCGCATACAATTTGGTTTCAATCTACACTTTTACGTTATGCTATGATCTAAGTCATACATTAAAAGCAAAGCATTCTTTTGCATGAATAACACTTACGACTTGTTTTCTACGGTATATAGTGGAGTTGATGGGAATCAGTCCTTGCACGAATATTGAAAGATGTCTTCATATTTATTTCGATCGTTCCTTCTATCGTTGTGATACATTAAAGGCATCTCTAAAAAAGGTTTAACTCATTGAAACTCATACTAAAATATACTGGTAAATAAAAAATGGTCGGCACACTGAGTCGATAGGAAAAGACAACAACTGGCATTAAAAAAGGTTAAAAACGTAAAACAAGAACATCGTATCAGTTCCTATGCATTACTTACAAAGATTTAATTTCAAAACAATTGTAAAAAGCATACGTTCTAACAACGCTTTGACTCCAAGTATATCAACTAAGATGTTTGAGACAGAATCGGAAGCGATACATAACAGCTAATTTTGTGTTTGATGGGGAAGTGCCTGGTAGCCGTGATGGAGATAAATCACTGTGGTTTAATTACACATTCAGCCTTAAATACTGCCTCCACAAGGTACCTTCGGCCTGTCTCGTTCCTTATTGTAAACGTTGTATTCACAGAAACGCTAAATAACTCTCTCTATAACACCCATCATGTGTAATATATCCTTGGTAGGACTTGGAGTCGATTATTTATGTTGTTAAATCGTACTTTTTCGTCCTGTAAAAGTAAAATAAAAATAACGCGTGTGAAAAAATTGGCGTTAGGACTTAACAAACAACTCGCGGCGCGGTAACATTCGTCTTGATGATAATGCTGCAATATGCAGTTTTTTTTTTACTGTATGTCTATATAGATTCCCGCATGCACATGTTTTCACTGATTTAACAAAGATAAGTTCGCAAAAATTTCCACCACGACTAAAATCCATTTTGACAATATTTCTGGAGTCAGCGTTATAGAAAATATCCTCAATACTGATTTTGATTTTTGTTTTATTTTAAAACATCTATTGGAGCGCGTTAAAACATGATTCATTATATTCTATTGCCTTCCGAGTTTACGGCATGTTCTGTATCAAATATAATAAAAGAAACATCATGCTAAAAAGCAACATTCGTTGTTTCAACAACGCAAATTGCGCAAACAAATGTAAGAAACATATGTACTATCCAATCTGTATTCAGAGAACACGTCAGGGAAGGCTCAACAGAGGTTCGCAACTCTCCTTAGTCCTACGTTCGTCTCTCTTACTAGAGTATGTCGTATAGTAAGCTGGTTACTTTGTAAATTGGTAGTCTTTTAGAAGAGACAGGGTGCTTCATAGGAGTGATCTCTTCTCAAGCAGCTTAGAGGATACTTCATATATTCATATAATATCTAACGTTATGTTATGTGTATTGATTATAGATATATTAATAATTTATTGAACTATAACACAGAGGCGAATGTCTTTAAGATGTCCTTCACATTCATTTTCTTGCATCAGCACAAACAATCACCGCACCAGCTCTGTTGAAGAAGAGTCATCCTTTACAGAAACATGCATGCATATTGTTTGCCACGTCAAATATCAAAGGTATACTAAACATCAATACGTCCCAACGCGATCGGTAGTATGTGTCGTTAAAAGTAGTTTTAATGGCGGATGCAATTCCGCCGAATATCAAATCTGCCACACTTGAGGCCTATCCCTGCGCAACATATGTCATTTCCTGTTTATAATGAGCTGATATCCCCAGACAAATATAACTGATAACTTGTGGTGACAATAGGTTTTGTGATTGGTATATTCCCTTATGAGCGGGGTAAATTGTTCTGATGAAAAGATGCCCGCTAAGGTGTATATATATATATATATAAATCGTAGACATATTGTTACATTCATTTCAGCTGCATGTACTCTTAGTGCCAAAGGGAACTCTTAATAGACAAACACAATAAGAAGGCAGAATGATAATTCTGTAAGTGTAATTAGATCATGAACATCATTTCCAATTAAGATATCGCACTCGCCGAATTTACTTACTAGTTTATTCATGCAATATATACACTATAAGATGCAGAACCATTATATTGACGGTCTATATATGTAAGTGCGTAATCCGAAATGACAATTAGCATTTGAACTTAAAAGATTGTTTAAATGCATTCCCTAATCAGGATTTTAAAATGTAGTTCCCGAACTGGAGGTCATAGAGTGCACCTACGTTGGCTAGAGCTATCTCACATGGGTGTTCTACATGAAACTCGTCTATTATATTGACACATTTGAAGTAATTATAATCATATGTTTTTGTATGTGGAAATAGAAACAAGAAAAGAAATAGTTAAATCGACATCTTAACCAAGTTGATTGATGCTGCTACCATTGATACACTGTAGCATGAAACCACTGTACATGGAAAAGCTTAAGCGGACACCAGAAACGTCTGGCCGATAATATTGTAGCTTCAATTTGTACCTGTGAAGTAAGGGTTTGCTGAATACCAAACCAGTCATTGATGTCTTCATTTAATGTCAGATGATCTAGACCTACCCGAACGTACGCAAGTTCCGATAGACAAGAGAGGCGATAACGTAAAGGTGTATTGACATTATAATTTTCAGAAAAGAACTTGCAATACTGTCAATAATTTGTCTGAACATTGGCTCTGTATTCAATTTCCAATAACCATTTGTGTATTTTGAGACGAACATGTTGTTCCGCCCAACAAGATTGCAGGATTAGAAACAGCAGCGATTCCGCCGGTAGCAATCATCAATTTGACATTATCCACTTGATTAATGAATGTCATTTTAGATTTAATCGCAGATTTATCGCCTCCAGTCAAAACTTGTACTAAACAGTGAGTCAGTGCTTTAGTGAAGTTGGGGTTCAGTGGCTTCCGTCACAATATCTAATAGAAAGACACACTGTCCTTGAATATTCGTAACAAGCAATAAATATTTTCAAACAACCATCAACATGGCGATATCGATCGATTTCACTCGAGGTATCAAATTCTTCTCAACCTGTGTTAAAAAGGTAATTATCATTCTTCTTTTAATTAGAATTGCAAATGACTCAGGCCACAAAAATTAAGAATCTGTCAAATTGAAATTGAAAAAGAGCATGCCTGGTCATATATCTTATTAAGAACAGAAATCCCACGATATCTAGCGATCGCGCAATAAGGAGTGATCGGCGATAAGGTGAATACCATGTACACAGATATACTCATTTATAAACATTAGACCCGACGCATTGCACTAACTATAGTAATTCTAATTGATTTTATTATGTTCTTGCCTTGAGTTCCGTTATTAACGTACCTTGCATGTATAACGTAAAGGTCAACTCACCTCTCTATCTATATTGTGTGTCCTAGTCGAACATTTTATGGGTTGTATTATTACATTTAATCAATACGAAGGTTCTAAACACTATTTAATACTACTGTAAATGTGTAGGTGTACTCAAAATAAGGACAAGTTACACACGTCCTCATGTCAGAACTATCCTGTCTGGCCTTCAAAGAACTGCCTCATGTCCAGTACAGGAAATTACTTAAGAAGAACGCGTACGCACGTGATCCGGGCTATGTTAGGTATAATGGAATGGCTAGGTTTCTTCTGGTATGCACTGTATTACTGTATTGCAGTAGCAGATTGATTTAGTTTTGTACAGTTACTTATTGCTTACAAATAAGTCAACATGAACAAATGGAATAATACTCTTGGGATAAGTTATATTATTTGCTTAACAAAACAGAAACAGAACGGTACGTTGGTCTACCGTGTCGTGATGGTTGACGGCACATTTGCCCAGACGTTTTCCTTTGAGACGTTGGAGGGCAGTGTATGTTCACGTTATTTAGAGCAAGATGGCCGCCAACGTGTGCACTTGCGTCGAAGCTATGCGATTTGTTGGTGATTTGGTTATGGTTTGGACTTTCCTGTAACACATATCATTGTCCCTGTTAAGTGGCCTCCATATTGTCCAAATGTGTCCCAAGTCGAACACTCGTGAAATAAACTAGACAGGAGAGCTTGCACTCGCTGTTCCCGTCAAATAACCGCCCCCAGTTAGCCAATGCACTTGTCGAGGAATGGAATAACATTCCTTTACAGACAGTCACTGCTGTTATGAACTCTTTGTAATGCAGAATGAAACATGCTATACATGTAGTTGTTCGAGTGGGGCACACGATATAAGAACGGTTTCATAACTACCGCCATTTTAACGTTGTCTTACTAAGGGAACTTAATTTCATGACGGTCTTACCCAAATGTCCCTTTTCTTAAAATTGTAATCGGTTGAATCAATATTTGAAGTTAACTTAATATATACATCTGAAATTAAAAGACAAACTATATTAATGTATTCACCCTGATATTTCTACGATTGCAAACATTTACTTGAAGGCCATTTCTGCATCTGAAAAAATGGAACATAACACGAGTTCCACAACAATAAGATGCTGGTATAGTTTGTTATGTATTGTACAACATTTAGAAAAGATGCAAAAGTAAACTTAATTTCCAGCATAATGTATATATTAGCAAATTACAGCTTGTTTACTTGGCATGCAATAGATGAAATATCCTAATCATCCTAAGTAACATCCGTTTATTATTCAAAATTGTCTTATACAGTAATATTAATAGAATACACCGTACATATATATATAGCTGTACCAATCCTATTACATAAAAGGAAATATGTCGTTCTGTGCAGTAGCCAGCATGTTTTACTCATATAGGCCTAGGGAATACCTGTGATCCGATTTAAAACGTCGACTGGTTCATGTACATATTACATGTAGCATATATATACTGTTGGGGCAAAAATACACATTCTGAAAAATGATTTCTCTTATCAAAAAGGAAAACAATAATGATTGTTATGAAATAGTGCATATGTTTTGAAAGAAAGAAAAAGATTAATGATCCATATGCAGTACAAGCGTCATATTACATTCATGGACAGTGTGTGAATATTTAAAAGTTTTCATTTCGAGGCTATTTTATTTGAATACTATTGACCATCAGGTTTGATGCTTGGCTATATTCTTTCACAGTGGTCTCTAGCTTTCTGAATCTATACACAAAGTAGGTGAATTTTGTATTCTTTCCTATTGACTGTGAATTCTACGTAACTTTGCATGAAGTTGATGGTACATGTAGGTACAGCGATCATTCATATCAATAATACATGTTTCAGTTATAACCCCGTTTAGTTTCCAACTCTGTTAAAAGTAACTGTTAGTCAATTATAGTTAGAGTGACATTTCCCTTCTCGTTGATTCACAAGACAGATGATTCAAAATATAAACCAAACGCGAATAGCTGTTTAAGTATAATTAAATGTTCCATTTGCGAATTCAAATTTTCGCAAATGGATCATTAAACACAATCGCAAAACTAAACATACGCAAATTTAAGGCTATCAACAGTACATCTAGTACATATCAAAATAGATAAGAAAAGTAATAGAACTAATGTTCATATATACAAGTATATGTATAGATTGATTTGCATGCATTATCAAACACCAAGCAGTATAGATAAGAAGATTTGTTATAGATCCATTCGTATGTATGAGAAATAACAAAATAGAAGCAGGTCTCTATTTTATGTCCTTATGAAGTTAATTCGAATTTTCATTTTCATTTAAACAAAGACAGACATAAATGATCAAAGCCTGGCTTTTTGGACGTTACCGTAATATTTCGCTAAATGGTGCTCTATCAATTAGTAAGTGTCGAAAATATTTGTTCTATAAAACTCTTTTCTCAATCTTATCGCACACATACATTTGTATATGAACATAAATACCAGTTATTCGATTTGTATTATACATGCTTTAGAACCACGTACCTGCATTGTTCTATTTAAATACATGTATCTTTATACCTACTCTTGATAAACCAGGAAACGGCATCGGTAAAATACAATTTTACTCCTTCATAAAATATACGATAATGCATTCATATGAATAATTTAATCCTATTTTGAGTAATCTATTTACCAGGCTTCAAACATTTATAAAAGGGACAGTAGACAGAGTACAGTACGAAAGAAGCAAAAACATATAATGTGGATAAATACCAGTCATCTCTTCATCATAGTCTTGCTCGTTGTGGGGTTTCACGCCTGTATTATATAAAATACGATAGAACGGATCAGCATGGGAGACAACTCATTTTACAGCAAGGCAATAATTCAATATACTTGATAACACATATTTGTCGTGAGATCAATATTTTCGCGTTACTCTGCGATGAATGTAAATTAGATATCACGCTAGTCAATAACAGAAATAGGTAGCCACCTAAATACAAAACTATGAGTCACCCAGTCCAAACTTTGTAGAAGCAATATACTTTGAAATTGTATTTAATGAAATCTTAATTTTATCGTCTATAGAATGCACAGTCACGTGTTCAGAAAGGGAGGGCTATTTTACAATCATATTTTCTTTGTTGGTTATTCTAAATTCAAAATGGACACTGAAAGAGCTGAAAATTACGTACTTAAAAATAGTGAGAAAAAAATAAAAAGAAATATGTGTTTTGTATCTGATACGGCGTCTATAACTCTCCAGGTGTGTTTTACGTTATGTATTAGTCTTGTTTTTAATAGAATTAAGCGTCGAATTAAATATAACGAGTAGGTTACCGTATCAATCATGTCAAGCCTTAAACTCTGTCGTATTCATCACTGCGATAATCACTAGTATTTACTGCACACGATGCATCACGTGTAGAACAGTGGCGGATCCAGAGGGGTTTTTGGGGCTTCAGGAAACTCTCCCCCCACCCCCCACCCACCCCCCACCCACCCTGAGAATTTTCTTTAAAAATCATGTATATTCACCATTTTCCTCAATTATTCTCTGGATCCGCCACTGTAGAACACTCTATGGTGTATACCGTTTGCTTGCTCTGTTTAAGATTCTATGACTTGATCAATTGATTCTTCTAATTAGAAAACAGTATAAATATTATCATACTACAACTAATATAGAAAACTATTTACTACGACTTGTGTGCTATAATTCCAATAATCAATATAAAATTTACACAATTTTACTAATACGTCACAATAAAACAATAAGATTACAGATTAAGACCGCATCTTTAGCACGCGTAAGTAACGGGAATTGTATATACGTGATATGGAAAAGAATATGGCTAGTCCAAAGGAATAAACATTTTTGTTTAAAAATTCGTTCTGTTAGAAAATGCGACATTGATGTGTAATGGTAGGTACAATCATCATTTGAAGACGACAACAGACATATATTTCACATCAGACACCAATAGGTCCACAGAGACGAAATGTCGCCTGGGTTTATTAAATTATACAGTGTCAAAATATGGAATAATTGGAACGGAAGCTATTACAAAATAGGATGCCTTGAGAAGTTATTACAGAACAGACACCATAGGAGATTGCAGAGTCCCAGAAAGACCATAAGTAGGCGTAGACGGTGTTATACTTAGTTGAGACAGACTATATGTAGGCGTAGAAGATTTTATACTTAGTGGAAACAGACTATATGTAGGCGTAGAAGGTTTTATACTTAGTGGAAACAGACTATATGTAGGCGTAGAAGGTTTTATACTTAGTGGAAACAGACTATATGGATAAAGTAATACTACCTAGTCCGGCAACAAATTTGGTACAAAATATGCATTATATACATTTAATTGCCAACTGAACTTCAGTAAAATTGGTATGATATTCATTATAAGATTGTAAAGACTGAAGTGATTATATGTACGCGTTCATTACGCTTAGTTGTGAAGGGTCTAATAATCAAGATGGGGTTTCTGTATAGGATAGGGACATACATGCGTACTTTAGAGACGTCTTAAACTTATCTATAATAATTTGTTTATCCTGTAAATCGACCAGTGTTATGTCAGTTACATATTTTCAGAGATTTCCAAGATTGATTTCATGTGAAGTGATTGGCTGACCATACATACGTTGATTGTAGGAAAAGCAATATTCTATAAAACCTCTTCGGTGATACTCTTTAACAAACACAGCACCTAGCTATTTAACAAGTATTTAGTTGTAAACCTGTAAGTTAAGAGAAAGCAAAATGAAAATTATTTTATCTATTGATGTTTAATTTCTTTATTTTAGCATATCATGTTTTCAAACATTTAGCTCTGGTATTAAAGAAACAGCAGCTTAACACTGCCACAACATTCCTAACTTGCAAGAAACGATTGAATCTATTCACACCTTTTGTTTGACAATCTGTAAGGCAATAGCTACGTACAGACTTTACATTCGATGGTTTAAATCACCGTTATGCTTACCATTTGGTAAATCAAACAATTTCGAAATTTTAACACTGTTTATTTTAATATTATTACCTTTAGTAATATTAAACATATTGCAATTGTCTCGAATCGAACATGTCCACCTTAAATATTGTCTGCTGTTTGTCCTGAGTTTAATGATTTTACTCATCAACCATTAGTATGGTCATAAACATAATTTAGTTGCTTTTGTCTTAGTTCTACCCAAAGGGCTACAGCGCCTATTCCCTCAGTCAAAAAGGAAAGGCTTACAATATAGCCTTTTCTACATTTGAGTTTTACCAAGGCAACAGTCAGCTAAAGAAGCCGGCACTCAACCTTTATGGTTCCCTACTGCTCTTAACCACATCCATTACCCTCATGTCTTTCACATGACCTAATTCACCTTTGTATGGCCCTTGTAATTCTGACGTTCTACAACATTCTGTTCTAAGACTAGTGCCATCACAAGGCCACTGTTGACTAGGAATGAGGATGGTAGCATGTATGACTCAGGTTCTGGTGTTTTTATTTTAAAAATATGCCAAAAAGAAAATGTGAATACTAGTTCAATGTATATAATTTTATATACAGTATAGAATTTCAGAGTTTGAAATCTGTGTTCAATAAATCAAACAATAAATATGATACATGAATGTGATATTTTAGCGTTTTTGTAGTAGATGCCAACGTTGGTATTTTTAAAGGTTACAAAGTGTAGAGGTCAGTTGTACTTATTCCCTGGTGAGTATATTGCACTGCAGTTGACTCTGAAATGGCTGTTGACGTGTTCGAGCCATGTGATTCATTATTGATTCCTTTAAACGTAATTAAAGACAAAAACAGTAGTGTACATGTCATCTCGGTGGTTTCAATCTTAATTGAAATACTGTAATGTGTTCTATGTCCGAAAGGTTATACATTCGGCCAACTTAATCTCATATAATTGTATTAACCTTTAAATGGATAGATCTTATTTTTTGTTAATTAAGGCCATCGAAATTTAATAAAGTCATAAACCATTCATTCATTTAATACATCAATTAATAATAAAAGGCATACAGTTTTGTATCTTGTAAGTATATGATTCCCAGTAATGTTTTAGCACCTTATCAACATATAGGCAGATTTATATTTAAGGTATAATACACATTTTTGTCTGCAGTATTTACTACGAACATACAGAACACATGGAGACAATACATTTTAACGGTATGTATCTCCGGTAATCAATTTGTGTCGATATCGTGTATCATCCTAGTTCACAACGAGCTCAAATCCGATCTGACTAACACTGTGGTGTATGGGACAGAAAACCAGGCCATTGTCACAACCGGCTTGTTCATTGTAGGTTGTATTATCTTCTGTCAAGAACGGTTGCTTACTAATGTACAGAAAAGGAAAACTGAATTGTTCATACTAAAGGCAAGACCCAAGCGGGCTATCTGATCTAGAACGCAATAGTCAGTCTTTATAGCGAGCTCTGCTGCCGTTAAACAAAATGAATGGGCGTTGTAATACGGGTCCCACTAACCTCCGACAACACTCCGAATCTGACACTTCAATACATTACCGTCGCCCTACTACTACAAACTGCACTTAATGAAACTCATCCATCGAAGGCACAAATCCTTGATACAAACAAAGTGATGGGCCAAACATTGAGACAATCCGAGAGTTCACGTGACCAAACAATAACAGATCGCCAGATTAGGTACTCTTCACGGAATATAGAACAACTACTGGTAATTGTCCTCAACGAAATAATGTCTTAGACCAAACGAGGAGACAAAAGAAGCGACATCATGGACAGACAGTAAAATGAGTGAACAAGAAAAGGTAAATGAGACTTGAACATATTGTTTATGGTTAATTACCTATCAAGTTATCATTTACTAGCGTGACCAGTTGTTTACAATGGGATCTTACTTAAGAGTGTTTCTGATGTTTGTTACTATTCCCGTTTTTCCTTTTTTCAGTTTCGAGCTTTTATTATTCCGAAATTCAAACAAACGGGTCAGTTTTTTTGGGTGATTGACCAGTTCATGTAATATAGTATGCAATATTAGTTATTATGTTATACAGCAAAGCGTAAATATGAATGAAGAATCCATTAAAAAGTCGATTATCCAGCAACCTTGGTATGTTTCCTGTTAACGTACCTTGATTAAAGGGTGACTAGATTAAAAGGACACTTTTGTATAGATAAAATATATTAGTTTGTCCGTTAAACCACTGGTTTAATTGTGTGACAACCAGCTCAGTGTTGCTGCTCGATCAACGATTAAACATTTAACGGATTTCAATATTATTTACTATGTAAGACTCAAATAATGTATTACTAATGATATACACGTGAAGATGTCAAAATTTCTAGTGATATTCACCTTTTATATTTACAGATAAGCCTCGCTATAAGGTACCTCGTTTCCGTCATTATCCCGTTTAATGCTATTATTTTTAAGATCCTTATTTCCAATTTACTTAACAATTGCTTGATGTGCATGACGTTTTATGTGTATTAACACATTATTGTGTAACGTTGATCTAGTAGTGGACGTATAGAGGCAATATACCGAGATCTTCGGGTATTGTACTGATCACTGTAACCTAATTGCTACCCAATTTATCCACTTCTCCTCTCTACAACCCTAATACAAAACAACACAAAACGATAAGTACGGCCCGCCATAAAACACGATCGACCAAATGGCTCCACTGTTAGCTGTCTTCGGAAGTACATGCTTCTACAGGACACGTCAAACCGCTCTGATCAGTACCCACGTAAATATGGTGTAAGTGCAGAATTATCGAACATCAACGATTCGTTTCTCTTTTCCTTTGTTTGTCCGATTAAATGTGGATTGTTTTTTTTCTTATCCAGTTTGTAATATCAAGCATATTTTTATTTTCTAAATAAAATAAATCTTTGTTTACATTCTTCTTTCGCCTTAAAATAAACCTTATGCTGGAGGTAACAATGACCAATGAATAGGCCATCGTTAAAGTGCATTTATGTAGCTTGGAGACTAAACAGCTCACAAAAATAGCATATTTTTAAAGGTATAACATCAATAATCATCGATCATGAAACGCAATGACTTACTGTACGTTAGCAGACTCTATCATATACAAAACAAGTCACAAAACATGGAACACTTGAGAAAAAATAAGTTTAGAAAATACAATATTAGCATTAGACGAATTATTACTTCATCAACTAGGATTATAATAAACCGAAACCAAGTACTCTTCATTATCAATTGTTTTAACATTTGTGTTTTAATTGTCCACTTTCAACCTTAATTGAGTGTTAATTAAGTAATCAGGACTCACAGTTGTAGTTAGTTTCTATTCCTAGTTATTACAAATGATATGTTTCAGAAATCTCCTAAACTTCACTCGAATTATCCACGTAAAATCACAGTTAAATCTTTTTTATGAACACAATTTAAAAGAAATCACATTTAAAAGTAAGCATTATAATGTCATAAAGCTGATACCGCTGCACTCAGCTGAACGTTGATCAATCTCACGCCGTGGTTTGCGTGCGGTTGGATTATTTACATTTCAGGAAAGTGGAATATCTGAATACACATTATGACTATACAGGCGATAAGCTAACTAAGCCAGCGATGTGTTCCCTGATCGTTTCTAGCAATTTACATTTAACAATAGGGCACGATTCCTTTACAATGCTGTACCGCGTACAAAGGGATACGAATCATACCATATATAATAATCTATATAGGGAAAGCTGTTGGTATTCTATAGAAAGAAACCCTTCTCAAATAAGCTTGACTGACTCGAATATCCTTTATAATAAATACCGCAATTCATGTCTTATCGACATTTTAAAATACACAATCTTGAATATAAAACGTGTGATTACAGTGTTTTGTCATATGTATGTTGTATATGAAGTAATATTTACATTCTGTATGCTTGGACCCATGGACGAAAATGACGTTTATGTTTGCATAATCACAGTGGTGATCATG
>JAUMHH010186640.1:0-11959 GCA_032359455.1 Chlamys rubida | reverse complement strand
ATTTTTTTTTTTTTTTTTTTATGTAAAAAGTCAAAAACGACTGTACTACACTTCTTAACAATCAATTAAGAAAAACATTAATTGCACCAATGAACGATAATGTCCCAAACATGGCGCATGCGCGAATAGGAAAACAATCTCTCGAAATAAAAGATAAAATATTTAAAATGAATCCCAAGTGATTGGTTTAATTTCAATAGTTGGCTGTCGGTATCAGAATCTGAATGTTTATACAAATATAAAAGTGTCACTCCTGTGTGATAGGCTGAGAAATCTCAAACCGAGGCTTGTATAATGTAAAGGTGAGAGAATAAAAGTCAAATTTAGCAAGGTTCAACAATGGCGTCTTTATAGCAAAATCATGAAACTGTGTAATTATTATAAACTTATTTTAGAATCAAACATGCCAAAAGAAACTAAAAAAATCATCGAACAACCTGTTCACGGCCAGGAGTCTCTAAAATATCCAAAATTTGTTTTGTTTTTGTTATACATTTTAGACAATTTTCAATTTTTCTAGTTCAAATTATTTGCATAGATCGAAAATACATTATCGAAGATATGAACAAAAGAACAATTAGTTTCTCTCATCAATCTTATAATTAACAAATTGATAAATAAAGGAATCAATCAAATAATTAACATAGCAATTGACCAACCAATCACTTTCAATAATTAATTGATTTTACCAATCAATAATTTAATGAATGTATCAATTAAAATCAACAAACAATTAATAACAGACTCACCGTCGCCAACAGCAGCAGCATATGATGGCGATGATGAGGGGGATGAGTATCCCCCCAGCCACCGACAGTCCGATAATTAGCGGGAGGTTTTTAGTACCGTCCGGACTCGTCACCACTGTCATACACAGAGAAACAGTAAAAACCATGCATACATATAGTTCATAATGTTACAGACGACATTTCTACATTAATAAACAACATATTTAAATATAAAAAAAAATAAAAAAAAAAAAATATATATATACATCTGCATTGTACGGAAGCCGCCTTCAGGAGTTATTTCCCCTTACAATAAGGATGGTGAACATCGACGTTATTAATTAAGGATCGCTGTCCCACTACACTGCTATTATTTTTGCTTAACACACTAAAATCCCCTTATCTTCCATTTACATATAACTGTAGCACACCTGGGCTATTACACTTCCGTTTACATATAACTGTAGCACACCTGGGCTATTACACTTCCGTTAACATATAACTGTAGCACAGCTGGGCCATTACACTTCCATTAACATATAACTGTAGCACACCTGGGCCATTACACTTCCATTAGCATATAACTGTAGCACACCTGGGCTATTACACTTCCGTTGAACAGTTAGATCAAATGGTTTCACCAATGGTACATCAATTTTGAAGTACAAGCCCGAGTTCCGGTCTGGCCGCGCAGATTTATTTAGGGTCAGAACACGTTTGTTGATTCTATTTGGGTTTTTTTCATCTCATTATGTCCCGCAAGGTATAGTTTTCTTTTCAAAAATGATTTATCAAAACTAAAGTCATGCCAGAAAAATAAGTTTCGAATGTATAGTCTCATTTTTTAGCAGTGGTACAGGTGCCCTTAAGTCATATTTTTTTCGAGATAAAAGTCGAAATTACGAGATAAAGGATGTCGTAATATTCCGACATAAAATATTCAGAAGGCACTAACCGGCTTCCGTAAGGTTGCATTATGGCAATAAACAAAATTATTATAAGATAACGTTGCTATTTCGATGTAATATAGATGAACAAGAGTTGTTTATCTTCATAATTAAATCACATTTGTTTTTAATTTAAACATGTTGCCGATAATTTCTTTGAATTGGTTATTAAGTTATAAAGATATAAAAAAAACTTTGTCTCAAGAATGGTTAACCAAATATAGACTATCTAATTCCGGGGCGGACGTCTGACTACACTAGGAACAGTTAGTTCCGGTTAATATAATTGGATTCTATGACTTTCTATAATATTAGTTGTTATATGATTTTTATGTTGGTGCATTTTCCTAATTTATCTTATAATTACAGAAAAAAATGAAATTTGAACAGATGATATAATCTTGTACCAAATATATAGCAACTTTGTCATACGGCACAAACGAAACCAAATATTTCAAGTTCAAATTGATTATTTAGAGGCAAAACGCTGAGCTCCATATTTGTTGTAACGAGACAACACACGTTTTTTTGGAGTTATCGTCCTTTGAACGTGCTTTTATATTTACGGCGTGTGGATTTATATTTACTGTCTGCATTGAATCACGATTTACAAAATCACAGCCGAGTGGTTAACTTATTTTAATGCAAAATATGTAAAAAAAATATTCTAAGCGGTAACGGTCTAAATACTGTCGTACTGTTGTTGAAATATAAAATGGATTTGTTATACTGACAAGCCGTGAAGCATAAAATAAATACAAATGGTGTTGAATATGTATTTGGTAACGACATTTCGTCTCTACGGCCTGCATCCCACTTGCACTTCATTTATCAAGATTTGAGATTGTGAATGATATTTTGATCCAATTTTCGCATTTTTTAACTGAAATGTCACAGAAAAACACGTGGAAATATAATGAAAATCGCGTTATCCATACTCATGTTTCCATATTCAACTCAAATAATGTTTAAAAAATGCGACTTAACGATCGGTAAGAGCTGTGAAATATTGATATAATGTCAACAATCTCAAATATTGAAAAATGCTAGTTCAGTGAGATATTTGTTGCATCGTCCTCCGTTACTTCACGTGCATCAGGAGGTGACTCTATATATAGAGTAATCACGTGGTCGTGCTCGTTCATAAACAGGGAGCCTGAAGTTAGTTCCTAGTTCCTAGTTTCGTTTAAGATAAACGGAACTGGGAACCAGGCCCCAGTTCCGTATAGTAAATGTATGTTGTTTTTTTTGTAATTCTTTCCCTGTCTATCTCGCAAAACGCAAAGTCCAAGGCGCACAGTTATATCTGAATCCAGTACAGGAATCGAGCCCACAAACTTTCAGACAAAAAATTAAACTACCATAGCCTCTATAAAGGAATTGGTCTTATACGGAACTGAACTCAAAACTCCGGTTAATTTTTCTTTTAAACGGAACTAGGGTCTGGTTCCAAGTTCCGTTTTTCTTACTAGGAACCAGGAAGTAGGAACTAACTTCAGGCTCCCAATGAATGTGCCTGTATCCAAAGCACTATAACGTATATATCGGGGACTATGGTCTGACATCACGTGCAATGTATAATTATTCCCAATTTGCTGCATCAACACAATGTAACCAGCGTATGTGTAACATCTGTAACTCATTTGACTTTATTTGGAAGATTTCACTTTTTTCGTTTGAATCGTGAAATAAGTTAACATTGTTGTTACAATAACTCTTGGTTCTACGTAATTGGAAACCCGAAATTATCAAACACCGATTACCCGGAAATTCAAAATTTCGGGAAAATATATGAATGTATCCCTTTAAGGAAATTGTGAATCGAAGTTTTGAGAAAAAATCTAAAGTTTTCACAAAATTTTTCTTTCCTGCATCGAGCAATCCCCTTCCCTAATCCGCATTGGGAAAGATCGGAGATTAGTTAGGACAAATCTGGCCTGGAAAACCAGATATAACGATTTTTCTCTTATCTGAGTTTGGCTAGATGTCTCTCTTTACAGTATCGCGCACGATCAAGACGATGAGTTTAACAAGCGAACAAATCCGTAACCACGTGATATTCGCGAAAAAAAATTGTTCGCAAAAAGAAAATGATTTACAGAAAGTACACAAGCTTGCCTGATAAAACCATGCTTACTCACCTAGAATCTGAAAAACAAATCTCCTCAGACATGTAATAATTTATGCATTACTCTTCATGGACTTAATAAGACATTAAATACAATAACATGTGTTTCATTATTTAAAAAATTCTATAATATTGATAATCATTATTTCAAAGAATCAACTTAGGCAATCCTCAACCACAAACCAACACCAAACTAAAATCTTAACGTCAATATTGATTTAAACCACCACCAGTTTAACTAATACAAGTGCATCTAATGGAATTGAACACATGCGTGCGCACGCACGCTGACGTATTGGGTCACGTGGTTATGAGGAGAAGACATCATTAGCATGCATTAGGACTGGTGAATACACTACAAAGAGCGGTCAGTGTGGTCAAACATCGCACACGATATTTAAGAGTAGTGGTCAGAACACAATAGACTAATTAATATACAGTGTACAATGGAAATCTGTTCAGTGACGTCACCACATCAGACAACAATATATATATTTATAGAATAGGAAAGATTGAAATAAAAGAAAGACATATACGTCGTTTAAGCGGATCTGAGAGAGATTAGAAGAAAAAAGAGTATTTGTCGAAGTCTGCGCGTTGTTTTTATGCCTTTACAGGTTTCCATCGTAAGCAAAAACAAAAGATGTAAAAAAGCGAAACTACAGCAAGACTACAGCAGCCAGTGACGCTTAGAAAGCGAGTGCGCACCTGTAGAAGGACAGGCTCCTTGTTCACAATTCGTCTGGCAGTGGCCGTCCGCTTGCCTGCAAGTCCCGTCCGTGCAGAGGGACAGACACGTCCGATCACATTTGTCGCCCCAGTATCCGTCACTACAGCCAGAAATACAGTCTCCGTTGCCCATTTGACATTCATTTGGTTTGCACGTGACAGGACATGCAAAGTTACAGATAGGGCCATAGTAACCTGCGTTGCAGCCGAACAGACACGCCCCCGACGTGACGTTACAGTTCACACGTCCGTCGTCTGTTCCGCAGCTCGAACATGCCGAGGTACACTCCTGTCCGAACCAACCTTCCCGACATTCACCTGTACAAATGCTGGTTCCCTGCGAGCATCCGCCAGCACAGCTCAAACTACAGCTATATTCACACATGTTTCCATGGTAACCAGGATGGCATCCTCCTATACATCCTCCGGTTCCTGATTCACATCCTTCCAGACATCCAACATTGCAAGGGAACTGACATCTGTTGCCATAGAAACCATTTACACATCCGCCGATACATATTCCCGTGGTTGCATTACAGTTATTTCCACAACCAATACTACAACTATTGTCACATTTATCGCCATAGAAACCATTGATACAGCCATTTATGCATTTACCAGATACTGTATTACAGCCAGCTTGGCAGCCGTTGCTGCAGCGTCCATCGCACCTAACACCATAGTAACCAGTCTTGCAGCTACCCTCGCAAACACTGGTGCCAGTAGTGCACCCATTTTGACATCCATCGCTACAGATACCGTCACACTTGTCGCCATAGAAACCATCGACGCATTCACCTATACAAGTACTTGTACCAGTGACGCAACCGCCCTGACATCCAATGCTGCACGTGATATCACATCTGTCGCCATAGAAACCGTCCCGACAACCACCAACACATATATTTGAACTCACTCCGCAGCCACCAACACAACCACTACTACAAGTGACGTTACACGTGTTGCCATAGTAACCACTAAGACAGCCTCCTACACACATCCCAGTCGCTGAATTGCAACCATTAGCACAACCAATGCTGCAAGCATTTTCACACTTGTTACCATAGAAACCTACATTGCAACCATTACTACAGAAACCGGAGCTCGTGCAACCACTGAGGCATTCACTGTTACAATCCGTATTGCATCTGTTGCCAAAGTAACCCGCGTTACATCCATTGAGACAGTTGCCTGAACCTTTGTTGCACGTTTCTACAGATGAGTCCGCCGCTCGACAATTTGGACAACTTGATGAACACTGAGCTCCAAACTTTCCGGCGAAACATTGGAGGCAATTTCCGGCCCCATCACAGGTGTAACAAGCTGAACATGACGCTTCACATCTGTTGCCATAGAAACCTGCGCGACAGCCATCGATACATATTCCTGTTAATGTATTACAGCCATTTTTACAGCGTGTGCTGCACGCACTGTTACAATTGTCGCCATAGAAATCAGTTTTACAGCCAAACATGCAAGTCCCATCGCCCACATTGCACGTGCTGCTGGAAGTGGACGACGTCCGACAGTTCGGACAGTTGGACAGACAATTTGCGCCAAACTTTCCGGCGGGACAAGACAAACATGCACCCATCACGTTACAGGTTAGACAGGTAGAGCACGAACTGATACACTTGTCCCCATAGAAACCATTTTTACACCCGTGCAAACAGATGCCAGAACTGATGTTGCACGAGATAGTTGATGACGTGGACGTAAGACAGTTAGGACAGCTAGACAGACAATTTGTTCCGTACTTCCCTGACTGACACTTTAGACAATCTCCATTCTGACCACAGGTCAGGCAGTTTGGACATTGCGTATCGCAAACGTCTCCATAGTAACCGGGCAGGCAACCGTGGGTACAGTGCGCAGAGGTCTGGTCACACACGCTGTCCACACACTGGGTGCCACAGGGTTGGTTACACCAGGCGCCACTCCATCCGTTGATGCATGCGCCTATGCATGCTCCGTCTGTCTGAGCGCATCCTGCAGATAAACATCGATGGGGCAAGATGCAATTACGATCACAAATGTCACCGTAGAACCCTATTTCACAGCCCAAAGAGCAGCGTCCTGTCACACGCTCACAAACCGGATACAGAGTGGGCGACTTCTGGCACGTGCCTGCGCAGTTGAGAGTGCAGTCATTGCCATATTTACCCTCTGGGCATACACAGTTACCAGTTACTCGGTCACACGTGTCACAGTTGACACATTGTGACGTACAAGTGTCTCCATAACGTCCATTGACGCATCCCTGCGTGCAGGTACCGCTTGTCTGATCACACGCGCTGTTCCGACAGAAGGCACCACAAAAATTGTTGCATCGACTTCCGAAGTAACCATTTGTACATCCGCTCGCACAGTTTCCAGTCAGCCAGTCACAAATATTTGAGGAACATCCGGCCGCACATGTTTGGTTACAATACATCGAGTGATATCCGACAGTACACCCCGATACGCATTGACCCGTGTTCCGGTCGCAAATATTCCCGCCACAGTGTGGGTCGCAAGAACTGGTACACGTGTCTCCGAACCTGCCCGGGGTACACGTATCACAACGTCCCGTGTTCTGGTGACATAAACTCACGTCACACAACGAGCTACAGATTTGGGTACACAGATCGCCATAGTAGCCGTTCACACAACCATTCACGCAACGCCCTGTCAGTTTATTACAAGTCCCTCCCGCACATCTACCGCTGCACCTGTCCCGACAGAACGTTCCCTGGTAGCCGTTGTCACACTCACCTGTGCATGCTCCACTGGAACGGTCGCATAACCCAGTTGCACATTTGCTACAGTCTTGATCACACATGGGACCATAGTAATCCGCATTACAGTTACCACTGCACCGCCCCGTCGCCTGATCGCAGAGTTTATTCTCACAGTTAGCGCTACAGATCAGTAAACAGTTGGCGCCATAGAGCCCAGCTTGACACACCCCGCGACAACTTCCGTCCGCCGGGTCGCAGTTCTGGTCGGCGCAACGAGTTGTATCACACGTTTGGTTACAAGTTGAACTCCAAAATCCCGGCATGCATCCGTCTATACAGTGTGAGGTGATGTGGTCGCAGTTATTATTGAGACAATATACACTACATCCGTCGGCGCAGTAGGGCCCGAATCGTCCGAGTTTACAACCTGCATTCACGTCACATTCTCCGCTGATCTGGTAACAACTCAACAGACACCCGTCACTACACGCATGCTCACAATAAGGGCCATGGAAACCAGACTTGCATCCATCCGTACAGGATCCCAGAGTTTTGTCACATGATACTACACTACAAGAGGTAGGACAGGCCGAGTTGCAGAAATTACCATAAAATCCTAGTGCACACTCACCCGAACAGTATCCGTTAGCCTTCTGACACACTCCCGTCTTGCAGTTAAGGTCACAGCGTGTGGAGCAATCCTCGCCCCAGTAGCCTCCAATGCAGGCTCCGATACATCGGCCGTCGTCTTTCTGACACCGGTTGTCGGCACACAAGTTGCTGCAGCTCTCGTTGCAGTGGCTACCATAGAAGGAAGTGTCAGCACAAAGACCTAAGCATGCGCCCGTGTCCTGATAACAAATCCCCGCAGCACAATTCGGGCACGTGAACTGACAATAAAATCCCCAGTTCCCGGCATTACAGCTTCCACAGCGACCGTCCGCTTTATTACATATTGAATCTTTACAGGAGCCTAAGCATACATCCTTACATTGACCCCCGTGGTAGCCGGTGACACAGGGGCTGTCACAGTTACCGGTAGTGATGTCACACCTACCGGACGTACAACTTCCGCAGTTCTGTTCACAGTAGGCGCCGTATTTTCCCGCAACGCATCCGACAGTGCATACGCCAGACACACTACATTTGTTGTCCTGGCAACTGGTACTGCAGTCAGCATCACACATAAGCCCGCGCTTGCCAGTGACACATCCGGACACACACGTTCCATTGTTTCCGAAACACTGGCCGTTCAGGCAACCCGCGCTACAGAGTTTACACGTGGTGTCGGCATAGTACCCCGTACTGCAGTCGATGCAATAGTAATTGTTTGACACACCCTGACATTGGGTGCATCTGACGTCACCAGTTACATCTACGCATGTCATGTTGCAGTAGGATCCATAGAATCCAGTGGCGCACGTACCGGATCCACACACACCACTGGACTTTAAGCAGATTCCGTTGAGGCAGTTCGTGCTACACGATATGTTACAAAAGTCGCCATAGAAACCGTTCTGACAGTCCCCTAAACACTTTCCACTCAATTTTTCACAGATTGGTCCTGCACATGCGTTGTTACATTGCGTTAGACACTTGTCGCCATGGAAACCAGATCTACAAAGGCCCAAACATGTACCGTCCGTTTTGTCACATCTTCCGTCCAAGCAATTGCTACACAAAATGTCACAGAATGGACCAAAGTATCCATTCACGCACGTGCCTTCACACGCACCCGTGTGCTGGTCACACCTGTTATCCCCGCATTGGGAGCTGCACGTAGAACTGCATTGGTCGCCACGGTAACCAGTTACACAACCCCTTACACAGACACCAGTAAATCTACTACACAAGAAATCGAGACATTGCGAAGGACAGGCAGAAGTGCAGAAATCTCCATGGAAACTTATAGCACACTCACCCTCACAGTGGCCCGTGGTCTTGTCACAGCGACCATCTCTACAGTTAGTTTCACATCTCGACGAACAGAAGTCGCCGAAATATCCATCTACGCAGGTGGTTCCGGAACAACGTCCGTCAGCTTTCTGACAGTTGCTGTTGACACAGGTAGAACTGCAAGTAACGTTACAGTAGTCCCCGTGATGGGTGCTGCCAATACATACCCCACGGCAGAGTCCTGTGTCTTGATCACAGGGACCATCACATCGGTTACACTGACGTTCACAGGAGAAACCCCAGGTACCGTCTGGGCAAGCAAGGCACTTACCGCTATTCTGGTTACATATGCTTGAGCTGCAAGACGTCAAACATACATCTTTACACTGGATGCCATAGAAACCATTCAGACAGGAAAAGTTGCATGTTCCATCAGTGCGCCCACAGGCTCCGGATGTACATTTTCCACACGTCTGATTACAGTACGTCCCGTAATAGCCGCTGACGCACGCGAATTTACAGACGCCATTTATTTCACAAACGGCTCCCGCGCAATTGTTACTACAAATCTCGTCACATTTAGCGCCTGTGCGCCCTACATTACACCCAGATGTGCACGTGCCGTTATTACCGTAGCATTCGCTACTCAGACATCCCAGGTTGCATAACTTACACGTGCCGTCAGCATAGAACCCGTATGAACACTGACTACACGTGTAGCCGGTGTTTGATGCGAAACACGTGACACACTGTGGTTGCCCGGTAACATCTGCGCATGTCATGTTGCAGTAGCTCCCATAGTAGCCCTGGGTACAGACTCCCACGCACTCGCCAGTCGATTTAACGCACCCTCCCGTCGCACACGTTTGACTACATGTCCGATCACAATATTCTCCATGGTAACCAAATACGCAAGACCCCTGACACTTAGCGGTAGTTTTATCACATAACGATCCTAAACAGCGGGTGCTGCAGTTAAACAGGCAGCTGTCGCCATGGTAACCGTTTAAACATTGTCCGTCACATTTTCCCGTGTCCCTATTACATAGACCCCCTGCGCATGTTTTACATTCAATGTTACAGAACAGTCCATAATATCCAGCCACGCACCTACCTTCGCAGTCGCCATTGGTTTGTAAGCACTTGTTGTCTGCGCATCTGGCGTTGCATGTTATGTTGCAGTAATTGCCGAAGAAACCATCCCGACAACCGTCTTCAGCTAAACAAACACCCAAGGTTTGTACACAACGCGCTGCGCATCCTGTAGCGCATCGATCTGCGCACGTGTTACCCCAGAACCCGGATTTACAGCCTAGGGAACAGTAGCCTGAAGATTTCTGACATGTTCCACCCTCACAGCTGGAACTACAGGTTTCATTACAGAATGCGCCATGGAAGCTTTGGATACAAGCGTTGCTGCACTGTCCTGTACTCCTGAAGCACGTGCGTGGTAAACACGTCACCGGACACTGATCTAAACATAAGTCGCCATGGTAACCACTGTTGCATCCGATAGTGCATCGTCCCCCGATCTTGTCACAAACAGAATTAACACAATTCGGAGAGCAAGTCATGCTGCATTGTGGACCATAGTAACCGGTTTGGCACGTAGCGATACAATTTCCAGTCGACTGTTCACACGAAATGGCGTTACATGTACTTGTGCACTGGTAATCACACGTGTCGCCATATTTTCCATTTGGACAACCGTTACACATACCTGTGAATTTGTCACATGACAGCAGACATCTTGAGTTGCATTGTGAGTTGCATGAGCTCCCAGTGTAACCCAGCACGCACGAGCCGCTACACGATCCGACATCTCGATTACACGCGATTCCAGAACACTTTCCACATTTAGAATCACATTTATCACCGTACCAGCCATCAACGCATCCAAGCGAACATATACCGGAAGAAACGTCACAAGAACGGGAAATGCAATTCTCGGGACATCGAGTACATGCCGGACTCGTTAGATAGTACCCAGGGTCACATGTCAAACACTGTAGGTGTTGGTTTGTCTGACACGTGGCGCAGTTGCTGACCTCACACTTAAACTGATCGCACAGCCGGCCGTCTCTACCGGAAATGCAGCCCTGCAAGCATGACCCATCGGTTCCCGCGCAACTGTTGCCTACACATCCGTCGCTGCACGACGAACATGACGTCACGGCGCTGTAATACCCCTCGCTACACGCCCCACAGGTCATCGGATCCGTCGTCTCGATACACGTGATGCAATTACTTATTCCACTAAACTGTGCGCATGTCTGTTGACAATCGTTCCCATAGGTCCCGGGTATGCAGGTCCCGACACACACAAAGTTCGTGGTATCGCACTTACTGAACCCTCCGTCGCAATTGACACAGAATGCAGGGTAACACAGACCATTATCTCGCTCACAGCCACGCTCACAGAAGGGACAAGGAGTGGTACAGTTTTCGCCGAACATCTGATGTTTACACGCCGTGCATTTTCCGGACACGCAGCTGGTTTCTTCGTTTAAACAATGAGAACAATCCCCAACATTTGCACACTCGCCATTTGCTCGGTTACAACCGACTGTGCACGAAGCAGAACAACTAAAGGTACACCTCTCCCCGAAAAAGCCCTGGTTGCACGTTTGACAGCGTCCAGTGGTCTCTTGACACCCACAAACTGATGACGTCTCTCTACACGGAGTTGAGTTGAAACACTGAGCGCTGCACGTTTTTTGACACGTGTCACCCCACTGCCCAGAAAGACACACACCTGTAACACAGAAAATCAAGTAAATACTATAATCGATTTCGTATTTGATCTTATTA
>JAUMHH010186618.1:0-14500 GCA_032359455.1 Chlamys rubida | reverse complement strand
ACGTGGCATGGCTAACGTACTATATAAAGACGACGAGGCATGGCTAACGTACTATATAAAGACGACGTGGCATGGCTCACGTCCTATATAACGATCGGCGGGTTACACGCGAATTGTCGTTAAATGGATAGTTAAACGGTAGACAAGTCTGTATAGATCATTTATTATATATATGCATGTATTCTCATATCCTGACCTTGCAATACACTTTGATACACTTATATAACGTTCACTAGACTCACTTTATTGACTTTTGTTGGCACGCAATTGTTTCTTAAACTTTCCGTTTTATTTAAACGGGCGTTTTATTCTATAAAACGAGCAGCACTCTTTACGGTATTCACAGATATTGTGGATATTTTGTGGAACATCTACTCTGACCCGATTGTTTTAAGGTAAATAATCAGATGAGTTTGTGGAATAAATAAAATATAACAGTTGTTTCTTATAAATAATACAGTATTTTATTATATTAATTTACATGTGATATCAAAATGTACAAAATTGTAAAAAGAAATATCAAACATATTATACATATATATACATACAATTTGAACCAGATGCAATCAAAAACTGATATAGCCAGCAAATAGTTAAAAACGTATACGTATATGATTGTTATGTAAAAACCTTGTGATACATTTGTATCAATGATCAATCAATTATCATGGTCATGCTGCTAATATCACACTGTTTGTATAGAGGTCGCATGCTGATACACACGTTTCGAGTGATGCAGGTTAATGAAGATTGTAGATGAGTTTAATGGTCGCCATCAGTATCTCATGGAGACAGACTATAATTAATCGTCTGAAGTTAATGTAAGTGATATTGATAATGCTCGTAAGTGTGCCTTATTACAGCGTTAAGACGTCCGACATTCTGCTACCACTAGCCCTCCACCACTGGGTCACGGGTTCGAGGCCTACGTGGGACAGTCTCCAGGTACTGACCGTAGGTCGGTGGGTTTTCTCCGGCAACTCCGGTTTTCCACCACTACCAAAACCTTGCACGTCCTTAAACGACCATAGATGTTCCAACTAGTGACGCCTGCCGTTCGGAAACTACTTGTCTTATTCTCATTCAACTCGATCCTTGATCTCCCTGTTGATGTTTCCTTTATCAATATTTTGCCCAGTTTTCGTCAATTAATGTATATCTTATTGCGCTCATGTTTCGGTAAATCGATAATCTCTGTCTCTCTATTTCATAATGAACTGTAATAGAATATTGGTTATTCTTAAAAACATCATACCCTTTGAAAAACAAAACATCGATTCTTGATTTTCATTGAAGCATGAGTGTTGCATCTGATGAATATCAATAAAATACATTTTTGTTAAATAATGTTTTTATCATTATGCAAACAGTATACGTTCTGTTTACCAATACATTTAACAGTACGGATTTGCCATAAATTCAAGGTATTATTATTAGCAGTGAAGCGTATACAACGGTTTTATCAAGACAGGAGCAAATGTTGTACTCGTCAGGCGAACAGTAATCCTGAAAACAAAACAAAAAAACAAAGGTTTAACAGATTTCAAATACGTAAATATGTATACAGTTCGTGGACAAGTTTGGTTTATAATTGTTTCCAGATCAGTGTGACCTGTTATTAAGTTTTTAGATGAAGTTTATACGTTACAATAGATTATATTGAAGCTTATTTTATTTCGGCGTTAGACGAGACTAATGTTTATCTTTTAATACTATCATGTCATTGACCATGATAGAATACACACTCCTGTGAATCGTTGATAGAACCAAGTGTGGACGAATGTGAGTTTGGTCTATGGTTAACTGTCCTATTAACAGCTAAGGTCATTAAAGGACGTGTCTTAATGTATGTACACATTATCGTTAATCGATCTCGTTATTATACACCCGGATAACATTGTAAGGGTAGTACGCCGAATCCACTTGTAGTCTGATGGCCTATACCCGCACGTCCTGTGGAGGATCACTTCTAATCTGCGCACTGATCCTGCACAGGGAACATCCTGCTTCCCGGACTATATATGACTTGATCATGCTGCACGCGTAATAATATCTTGAACTTTATATCATGAAAATCGTAACTGCCCTATAACATTCGCTGTAGACACCATATCCCAAATTCTACTTAGTATTCTATATATTCCAATGATACTGTATGGTACTGCATATACACTCCTCTTGGTAGATTATGAACGTAACGTCGCGGATTATATAGGAGAAATATGACTATACATGTAGTTTAGATATACATACCAGCTACACAAGCGGTTAGATAACTGGCTATCGTTCCAGCTATTAGTCCCCTCATTGCCAACCTGGACAGTTCACCGACTCGCCCGGGGGCGAGGGCCGCAAATGACCCGAGGGTTATTCCAACAGAAGGCATGCTAGCGAATCCACACATGGCATATGTGGTGATTAGCTCTGAGCGGTCCTGGTTAAAGAAAAAGGACCAAACAATCATATACTCTACATAACTCTCATTTACAATGACTCAAAGTATAGATGAAGATGAATAAACTACAGAAAAATATGTTTGACTCATTAAAGATGTTATTTTAGAAACTACGTTAAAGAATACACTATCACATAACAGCGGGAAAGTTACATACAAATGGAAGCTAGATAGATATTTATTATGCATAATAGCTTTTAGGGAATTCAGTTACAGTACACCTCAATATCTATATTGAATAAATAAAACAAAAACAAACAAAACAAAACAAACCAAAAAGAAAAACAAAAAATAATAACCAAGCTTATGCTTCATAAAATTTTCAAAATTACCGTTAGAATTCCGTTTTCTAGAGTCATGTTCCAGTTCGGAAGAAATATGTCGCCGCTAGAGGTCAGCACTGTGTTGTTGTATATTTCATTATATTCGTTGTATTTCTCCTTGTTTGTAAAGTACGTTCCCATTTGCAAGTAGCCAAGGGCGACGGTTGCAAACATGCGCACACCCAACATTTCGGCAACTTTCAGACAATCAATAGCATCAATTCCCATGATGAAAGCCAATGGCCAAAGACAATAGGAGAATATTTTCTGAAATATATTAGCACTTTATATTTCATGTATTTTGTTTTACTGCTTATATGATAAAAGAATAGCGAGGTAGGTAAACAAAACCACTAAATACCTCAAATAAACACGGTTCGTAAAATGTAAATTCATTATATGAACAGTGACATATAGGATACATAAGTACCAAATAATCAAAGGAGCCTAGGAAAACAAATAAAAAAGACAAACCTTACCAAACCCACAATAAAAACTATGACGACGATCACTCGCAAACCCCCACTAAAGATCAAGTAGACTCATTTAGATTAATATATATAATAAAGACACTAAATCTACATAGACGAAACTAGGTGGATATGCCAAATTCAAGAAGACAAAAAATCAATCGTAGAATAAACTAGCTATGTAAACAAGCACCCCAACAAAAAACAAAATTGACGGATACCAAGAAATTCTCGTCAAACACGAAGCGTGCAATATATCATACACCCTCCCCAAAATCAATTGTATCAATACCCAATCGAACCAATATAAAATCACACTGTCTTTAATTGAAAGGTATTGTTAAATTACATAAAAACACATCAACAGTGACACCCTTCAAAACGTTTTCTGATAATTTCCGGAAATGCCACGCCCAATTAAAATGATTTATATATGCAGAGACTGAATGTATGTAATATTAAGATATAAGTGCATATGGAAAGCTTGTTGATTGGCTCACCTGGAGTGTGAGCCCCTCCACTCCTGCCCTGTCCCCAAACCACGTGATTGAAGCATTGACAAATGCAAAGAGTGATATATAAATGAGGAGGTTTATGAGGACGTTCACCACGAGCTGTAGGCCTTGCATTCCACCCAATGACAGGGCTTGCACCAAACTCTTGGTACCACTACAACAGATACAATGATTTGACAGTGTGTAATCTTTTCAAAAATGATTCAGTTTAAAGGAAATTCAATCGAGCTGGTTAAAGATATCATATTTGTGGTAAAAATTAGTAATCGTTACTCACATAAAAACGGGCAGGATATTATGATATATAAATAACTGGTTTACTGGTTAGAAACACGATTCCAGTCTGGGTTTTTTTCCCTGGTCAGATAATTGAACAGCTACATGGAAATAGTAAAGTGTATGTAACAATGATATGCAAGAACAACAACAACAACTTATATCGTCGCCTTAACTTCATAATAGTGAAAAGAAACAGAAATTGGTGGCTTTGAACGCCCAAATAAGCATTTTCAGGTTGACAAGGGCCAAGCAGGACGGTATTGTCAAAATATCGCCTGATAGATCGATCCATGTTGATATATTTCACTGAGTGAAAAGCTCTTATTTCATATCTGTCACCAAGTGAATGATTTTACTTTCATCAGCTAAATAAAACTATGTGTACCACCTTACAAAACAGAGAAAAAATGTATTTTTCTCATATGATGCTGTAATATTTTATATATAATATAATCGTTAATGCAAAACAAACCAATATATAGTGCTAACAATGTTTATGAAAAAGGAAAATCCATCTGTCGAGATTTATTCAAAATTACATATAAAAAACGATTCTACCAAAAATAAAGAATTAATCACTATATAGGAATGAAAGAAACTAGTCAGTCAACGATTGCTGTTGCGAATCGGCACAGCAAAATATCTTACACATTACGCACGTGTCTCATGGTTATTAATATTTACTTGTTGTCAGTGGCTGTACTCTAACACTCCGACATACCTCTTGGTTCCCACAACACAGACTTTATCATCGTCCTTGCCCGTTTCGGATGGATACACCATTTTGGATGCCACCAAAGCGGCTGGTGCAGACATGACTGATGCTGTCAAAAGATATTCGACAGGTACCTACAATGAAAAGACTACAATGTCATGTTTTTTTCTTCTTTGAATTAGAAAGCTTACAGGACGCTCGTGCTACCAAACCTTTGAGAGGACCTGGGGTTTGGTGGTGGTTTTGGGTGGTGTTGGTGTATTCTAATAAAGATGTTATATTATCATTGAAACAATACAGATCGCCATCGTGAGTTAAAAATAGCATTACCGTAAACAAACAGAAGCCCGCTATAGTGGCTGTCGGTAGCCTTTGATCAGCATACAATCGATAAGTAATGGCAGACTGTACATCGATGTAATATGCTGTATTATAATATATGGTGTGACGTTTTATAATTGATATTATAGATCATAATGTAATTGTATATTAATGCATCTAACTGTATTATACTGTGCTATCAGTACTTATAGTGTAGGACATTACATTACAGTATATTGTACAACACTATTTACAACTACTGTACATTATGGTATTGTATGTATGTCTTCTCTCCGACGTGATATAAAACACAAGGAATAGAGAATTTGAATCTAAATATGTGCCATTGTATGAGCAAACTGGCATTTGGTTTTATTTTTTACAATTGAAACAACAAAAAGCATTTCTAAAGACACATACGGTAACTTGATGGCGTCTCATTTTAACTGAATGATGTTTACCCGGTAATGCTTTTTAAGCTCTACATTATAATGTTCAGCAAAGCAAATCAATGATCGCCAGATTTGTAATAGATGTGTGACTTTGAAACTGGCTGATTACAATTGTAACAACCACAACGGTTCGTTTTACCTGATATTTTCAAATTATACTCTTCAAGAACAGAAAGTGTGTAGATTCCAATACTGGATAAGTTGATTAGCGTTGTGTGTGGCGTTGAGATTATCTGTGTAAATAACATAGGATGTTTACTTCTATGATATTGTAGGGAATGCGCCCTGTTGCCCCGTCGACAGCAATGTGAAATACAACAGTAGCCAAAACAATTAAGAACGATTTTCTTCAAGCTTTTCTAACACGGTTGCCCTTATTCTCAAATAACAACAATTGGTAAATTGTATGGGTATGGAGGTATGCCAATGTTAAAGTCTGTATTATCAAGAAAACAATAAAAACGTGAGCAATCAATTTAGAAATCTACCACACACATCCAAAATGGATAATTTTAAATAATGGTTCTCCAGCTGTCTGCCCTTTCTGTCTTTAATTTCTTTCCTTTATGGTTTGTATGGGGTTTAACATTCTCGACGCCGACAGAACACCGACTGCGTCGGTGAGATGAAACCCGCAAGGGTGGATTCACGTAGGCGAAAAACCAATAACCAACCAAATAACATTCTCGCAACATCTACGATCATATGAAAACCGGTAGGCAAATAATTGTGTATTGGTATCATCAGCAATAGTCCAGCATATGTACAAGTGAACATACCAATGCTACTAAGTGTTATATATTTCACACAACACTCATTTCCCGTTACGGTTTGGTTTCACAATTGATATGTTTATTCGTTGGTTCGAAAGAACCAGGATGCTGTGAACAAAGGACTTCTTCCAGTGTAAGTTGGAAGTATGCAGTGTCTTCATATATGTCTTACTTTTTAGAGTGTCTCAGGTTGTGTGTCGGATAAGCGTCGATATAAAACATAAGTTGAATGGTCAAGAAAGTGCTGCGATTGGTCAGTTGACCAAATAACAACTCTGACCAATCGAATTAGTAACGAACATGCAACACACAAAACGAGTACGCCAACATACTTACACAATCAATGACGTCACAAACATGTGTACTTTCAGGTAAAATATATACACGAACTCTTACGTGTATCTATATATACATATAATGAACACAATATAAACATGGGGTTACATACGGTGCGGTGGTAAGCGACCTTGTATTTGACAACGTCGGCCGGGGTTCGGAATATGAAAATGAATTTGATCGCCTGTCCGAAAGTGTGGGCTATCTCCGCTACTCCAGTTACTCCCTTTCCATCCCCTCTTATTTTTTTCTGAATTTCGTTTTCTATTACTTTTATCGTTCCCATCATGTACATTGCGCCTAGCCAAGTAATCGTCACTAGTCCGGGAAAAAGATTGGTATTGATTATAAGTGTGCATTCCATTAATATGTTAGCGTCTGGCCTGGCAGTATTACTCTACTATTCATTATTTTGTTTTGTTTATGCAGTCACTATGAAACCTATCTCTAATTTGCATTGATGAGTTATTTTAATAACGAATATGACCATAATCTATTTTTCTATTCAAAATATGATTACTGTGCAAAATTGCTTTCCTAATTTATAAATTAGGTACTTCCGATTTTTTCCGTATTTTTTTTTTATTTTCCAAAGCAATCGAATCGAAAACACTTTACCTACCCAACAACACAAATTAACAATTAACATGCCATGATTAGCTCAAAGTTAAGCGTCGGTGTTATCACATGACCTACTCCTACGGAGTTTTCAAAAACGAAGATGTAGACGGATGATTCTTGTGCAATACACCGTGTCGTTCAGACTCAGGGGGCGTTATCAAAAGCGTCGCAGGAAAATAGCGTCCCCTGTTAGGTAAATTCCTAACAGCCCCTGTCATTCGTCATTTACATAAAGTAAAATATATAAAATATCGCAGATTCTTCCGCCGACCAAGGGCCTGACATTTAGAACATACAAAAACCAAGTGGAGACAACTCTAGTCCATCGTCAATAGATTAAGGTTGTTGTTATGATATTGAAATATATTCATGCCGTCCAATTGATAATGTAATTTTGGATTCGTAAGTAACCTATGTACATTAAAAAAACGTTTCTATTAAATGTGCAAATTTTGCTACTTTGAAAAATGTAATAGTTTGTTTTTGTGCGCTTTTGAATTACTTTGGTATCGTCTAAATCCGTTTCCTATTACAATGAATCCGATGCTACCTCCCCTGTGTTTATTTACATAACAAATACTGAGATTATCATAAAATGTTCATCCACTATGTATCGTTAGCTGGCACTGAGAGGTACCAATATGTATTTAGACTGTCGGTACGACTGCCAACATCAATATGTTTTTCACGAGACAGCATACAAATGCATCAAAGATCCACCTATGCAGTTTCGAGGAAACATTAGACTTGCTGCTTGCTACTGCATATCGTTGGAGACAACTTATGTTGGGCCCCTTGTCAAATTTGGTAGAGAGGTGTTACTTCGGTTTTTATAGTAGGGGACATTGTAGAAGCCGAAATTGATTTGCCGTCCCCGTCACAATACTTTGGATTTAATACATTTTAAATACATTACCTTTATACAAATAAAATTGATCCAAGATCTAAATAAGTTATAAAATGAAGATGCAAAAGTTACTGAACTGGTTTGCAAATTTCTATAAATAGCAATTATTATCGTGACATTGACCTTGGATTCCTGAAATACATATTCGTTCGAATTATTCCCGCAAAAGTTCTTTGTATGCTCAGGGAACAAAAGATAAAAAAGCAAGTAACGAGGGAAGTGACAGACAGGACGGGACGGGCCGATACGAGCCGGATAAAGACAGTACTGGACAGGACCATCCATGGCATTCCAGGGGTAACGGTCGTTCTCGGCAACTCTGGAAATATCGTGACAAAATCGAAGACTGAAAGTGCGCCACCTTGCGCATTATACAATACGACTAATTTGATCCTTTATTTTATATAAACCCAGGACCGTAACGGGATAATTGATTTGCTTTTAAGTGGGGTGTTGCGTCTCTGAAATCTTTAAAGGACGGGCATTAGCCTAACGATTGTTTAAGTCCTTTTTACCTTCAACCAATCAAATATCTAGCCGTCTGTCATCAATTTCCAGAAGTGCCAAGAATATGAGTGACAATAACCCGTGCTTTGTTTAAGGATCGGAACGGACGCAACGAACATGGGTAACAATACATGCCCTGCTCCCCACTTACTCACTCTATAATCTAGCGAACCATCAACGTAACATTAAGTACTACCATTGGTAACGAATCAATCATCTACGCATATTATCTGTTTGATGTTATCTTCTTTTTTATCAGTAGCAAATATTTCCCCTGGCGAATGTATGAATTACTTATTTGGCAGCACAGCTATCGATGCTTATCTCCTGTCATGCCGGTATCGTTATAATCACAATGCTTTGATAGCAGCAGCATAACCAGGAAAGTAGATTTATTTTATATACTCAGCGTTGCCAATTTCCGTCATAAGATATCGACCTCTACACCGTATGAACCAGAACACTGAAATACGCCAACTTATAAACAAATACATAGCTTTTAAGACAACTGATTACAGATCAATGAAACCGCCAACAAACATTGATCAGATGCGATATCGATAAAATAAATTTAAGTAGCGTAACAGGTACCTAGGAGATACAGAAGTAGCACACATCATGAACTTAACGCCCACAGAGAAATAAAAGCGAACTCGTGTGCAAAGGAGCGCTAAACATACTAACCGTTTCAGTTTTATCAACCCTTCATCAGCCCTTTATAGGGTACGTTAACAATGTTTAACGGTTTATGCATTAACTACACGAAGTTTCCATTTTTTCTGTATCTTTTTCTGATTTACAAAACAAACACTTATCCGTAAACGTGACAGTCTGGGCTGGTGTTTGCTGTTAATCGCACCAGGTAACACACGCAGCGACATTTTTCTATGCATTTTTACACAACAATCACTCATATCACGTCTGGGTCAAAACATGTCAAAACATTCTTGAGGCAAAACAATGTCAAAATAATAGACTGGTATGCTATGTCTCCATATCTTTTAAGCATAGAACATGTTTGGACTGTCCCGGGGAAAACGTTAGACACAGCCAAATTCAGCCCATTGGCTTACTAACACTCTCGCAAACGTTGATGCCTAAGTGGAACGACATTTCCCTCCAACTTCATTGCGGTTGCGCATCAATACATTGATACAGACTTACGGGGGGCACGCCGGCTATAAGGTTTGCTATTTTTCACTTCATGCCACTTCTGATATGTATCAAAAAAAAAAACCTCATGATTTCAAGAACTCGATTATATTGTTGTGTTCGTATAATGGACAGAAATTTCGGATAAAAAACCCGGATGAGTCCAAAGAGAGGTAACTCTTCTATCCTTATATCAATGTGACACAATATGCCATTTAGGAGAGTTGAGAAAATATTGGGTACTAGGCCACACTGGAGACTTTGGTATTGTTCATCATAAAAAACACATCGAATATTGTAGTATGACTACTGGTACTACTACACTGGACGCTGTAATACTTTTTTTGTGCTTTCAGCATCAACTAATAAAAATGTTGAATAGATGAAACCATATTCTTCATTCTTAGCCCTGTAAAGTATGAGCTTGTCCCTCTCCCGTGTGCTTGATTTTAGCCAAATGTAACCACAGGTATTTTCAATCCAGTTTTTTTCAGCGTGAGAAGTCAATTAAATAAGTTTAAGTTTGATTCAAAATACTAAACCATAGTTTAAGTAATACATCCTGTGTTAGGGAGTGGAAACAGGTTTCCTTGATGTATCCATGAATTGCACAAAACAACGGGATTTTTTTTATCAAATACAAGATAGGTGACTTTGTAAATAGTGTAGAACTATTGTAAACTGTACGCATCTAATGGAACGTCTACACTGGACGCTGCAAAAATGTGTTCACCTTGTTTTTTCTCCTGCATCAACTTAATACATCTTTAAATAGATGCTTCTGTACTTTTTTTCTTTATTTAATTTACCTCTCAAAAGTCTTTCCTGCAATTATAAAGTCACTGCCGACACTATCGGTTTGATGAAGGAGGTGTGTGTATGATGACATTATAATTATCCTCCGAAAGTACAGAACTTGCATATTGTACAACAGGGTTTGGTGTTAAAGCTATGCAATAGGCGAAACATTACGCTGTCACAGTCAGCATGCTCAATTAAACTAGTACTATACGAGATTAGATGAAACATTACGCTGTCACAGCCAGCATGCTCAATTAAACTAGTACTATACGAGATTAGATGAAACATCATCACAGATGCTTTTTTCCCACAACACATTGATTGACGGCATCTTGTTAGGCGATTACAAAAACTGCTATATGGGGTTCTGAATGTGCCTAATGGTGGAACTATTAGAAAGGAGGAAATTGTGAAAACAGGATGACTTATCTTCGACGAAAATTGAAAGGCTTAGGTCTGGGTCCTTCAACCCAAAAATCAACCGTCACCCCCAAGCCAAACACCTTTCAGTTCTGAAAATGGCATAGACGAGCCATGCATCTTCATTAAATTGCTCTTTATGTTAGAAAAAGGCCGCATGCATGATTAAAAAGCGCATTGTATTCTAGTGAACAAAAAGGAACATAATGTCTCGATTTTATGAGATTATATTTCTTAGATTTGACCTAGATTTCGATGTCGGATGTTGGCAATGAAGCAAAACACTCTTATCCTTCCGAAACACATGATTAAACTATCTCTGTATTTGTTCAAGTTTTTCCATGTTAATCCTTCTCTTGTTTGGTCATACACTTGTAGTTTGACCTTGTTTGATCGAGTAAGTGTTCAAATTATGAATTTGTTGACACTCTGGTATTCTGTGATTGCTTATTGACCGTCATTTCACTTTATATTAACTTGGAAACATCACGATATCAAAGCTTTGCTTTTTACACAAACAATGTACGTATTAAACGTGTCGAGACCAACTGGTCCCTTTGTCAAGCTATGACTGAGTGAGCGATTGGTATTATTTACCTATACAACGATGTGACTAAATTGTATATTGTTCATGTCACTCGACCCAAGACGTTTCGCCTATCGATAGGGAGCGTATGCACACTGCATCAGATAGGTTACAGGTATGGTGTAGATCTTATTTGAGGAAAAAGTAAAACTTTGATATCACATATTTCCAAACTGATTAATCTTATTGACGATAGGAAACATCATGTCTAACAATTGTATTGACTTGTCAAAAAAAATGAAAATGTATATGATACTGGTCGTATGAACATCGCCCGACTGAAATATCTCTGAGTTCAGCTATAAATTGTCTGAAATATAAATGCACTCTGCCTGGACGTAGACATAATAAAACAATTGGCTACACTTACTCGATGTGTGGCTGCTATTTGAACAGGCTATAAGAAGTGGGAACTTCGGTGGAAACGTTTACAAATTAACGAACGGAAGTGCTGAAAACAAACGACATAAGAGTTATCGGAGGCAGTAGATGACTACAAGTCTACTCCTGTATAACAGTGCACTGTTCAAAGGACGATAACTCATATCAAAGTCCACGATTACTGTGAGTGTGGCATGATTAGTGTCATTCCGAAACATAACGCGACAATATGACAGTGTTAAGAACTAATGGTAGAAATGTTTTAAGTAACGGTATTATAGTTTAAATTTTGATTCAATTTCACCTCGCAAAGTTGTATTTTCTATTCTATTTGTGAATGGTATCGAGTTAAGCCACCGATGCAACAAAACGTATGGATCCCCGTTCACCTGAACAAACTGAAACTACGCATTTGAAACAGATTTATTACCGACATGAGTTTAACTTTGATAAACCATTTCTAAAAAAACACACATACATAACGGGACTTTTATGGTAAATGAAAAAGCGGAAATGATAAAATATAATCACGAACAGTGTTTCAAGAGTAACAATTCAGCGGTGTGTGACTAAGATTCGCGCCCTGCACTTCAGAATGTGTTACACTGTACTATCGCTCTAACCGACTGCGCGACCAGGTCAGTGGAGGCGTCTTGGCCAAATTGTGCTACAGCTGTATCCAAAACGAAATCAAAAGGCGATTACTGTGTATACTAAAAACACAGTGCATTTGAAAAAAAGTGATTCTTATGTCTGACATTTTACCGCATTGGAATATATAAAACAAAGCCTGTCAGCCTGGCTTATAAAATGTATGTAAACGAATCTGTACAGCGTAAATTTATATCACAGGTTAACAAAAATCATAAAGAACATGTAAAGGCCATCATTTAGAACATGTAAAGGCCATCATTTAGAACATGTAAAGGCCATCATTTAGAACATGTAAAGGCCCTCATTTCATGTAAGACATATAAAGGCCGCCATTTATAAAATGTAAAGGCCATTATAAAGAACATGTAACGGCCGTCATTTAGAACATGTAAAGGCCATCAAAAAGAACATGTAATGGCCGTCATTTACAACAAGTAAAGGCCGTCATTTATAACATGTAAAGGCCGTCATTAAGAACATATCAAGGCCGTCATTTAGAACATGTAAAGGCCGTCATTTAGAACATGTAAAGGCCGTCATTAAGAACATATAAAGGCCGTCATTAAAAACAAGCAAAGTCCGTCATTTAGAAGATGTAAAGGACGTCATTTAGAATATGTAAAGGCCATCATTAAGAACATTTAAAGGCCATCATTTAGAATATGTAAAGGCCATCCTTAAGAACATTTAAAGGCCATCATTAGGAACATGTAAAGGCCATCATTTAGTACATGTAAAGGCCGTCATTTAGAACATGTACAGGCCGTCATTTAGAACATGTAAAGGCCATCATTTAGAACATGTAAAGGCCATCATTAAGATCATGTAGACACCATCATAAAAAACATGTAAAGGCCATCATAAAGAACATGTAAATGCCATCATAAAGAACAGGTAAAGACCGTCATTTAGAACATGTAAAGGCCGTCATTTAGAACATGCAAAGGCCGTCATTTAGAACATGTAAAGGCCCTCATTTAGAACATGTAAATGCCATCATTAAGAACATGTAAAGGCCATCATTAAGACATGTAAAGGCCGTCATAAAAAACATGTAAAGGCCATAATTAAGAACATGTAAAGGTCGTCATTTAAAACATGTTAAGGCCATCATTAAGAAATGTAAAGGCCATCATTAAGAAAATGTTAAGGCCATCACTACGAACATGTAAAGGCCATCATAAAGAACATATTAAGGCCATCATCAAGAGCATGTAAAGGCCGTCATTAAGAACATGGTAAGGCCATCATAAAGAACATGTAAAGGCCATCATAAAGAACACGTGAAGGCCCTCATAAAGAACATGGTAAGGCCATCATAAAGAACATGTAAAGGCCATCATAAAGAACATGTGAAGGCCGTCATTTAGAACATGTAAAGGCTGTCATTTAGAACATGTAAAGCCCCCATGAAGAACATGTAAAGCCCCCATAAAGAACATGTGAAGGCCGTCATTTAGAACATGTAAAGGCCGTCATTTAGAACATGTAAAGCCCTCATAAAGAACATGTAAAGGCCATTATAACGAACATGTTAAGGCCAACTTAAAGAACATGTTAAGGCCATCATTAAGAACATGTAACGGCCGTCATAAAGAACATGTAAAGGCCCTCATAAAGAACATGTAAAGGCCGTCATTTAGAACATGTTAAGGCCATCATTTAGAACATGTAAAGGCCATCATTACATGTAAGACATATAAAGGCCGCCATTTATAAAATGTAAAGGCCATTATAAAGAACATGTAACGGCCATCATTTAGAACATGTAAAGGCCATCAAAAAGAACATGTAATGGCCGTCATTTACAACAAGTAAAGGCCGTCATTTAT
>JAUMHH010186607.1:0-14500 GCA_032359455.1 Chlamys rubida | reverse complement strand
ACACATTGTACCACTGCGTCAGATATAATAACACATTGTACCACTGCATCAGATATAATAACACATTGTACCACTGCATCAGATATAATAACGAACATGTTTTTGTGTTGTAGTATTCTCCCTGCTATATTGAAAATGAGGTAATCAAAAAGAGTGCTTTCCGTTTTAGAGTAACCTCCCTTGTCTAGTTATGTATCTAAACAATTCGACACTCTTTAATGTGATGCTGTGTAATTTTCCGGTTTATAGTGGCGTCCCTTGTCTATATAGCTAGTTATGTATCTACAAAATTCGACACTCTTTAATTGTGATGCTGTGTAATTTTCCGGTTTATAGTGGCGTCCCTTTTCTATATAGCTAGTTATGTATCTAAAAAATTCGACACTCTTTAATTGTGATGCTGTGTAATTTTTGGCATACATAAATCTGGTATTGCTGCATTGGAATTATGGGCATTGCTATGGCCTTAGTTTGACACCCCTTTATGGTTTATTTAAACATCCAAATTGTATAAAATTGTAATTCAGTATAAGGCGTAGAGTAGAACATGTTACTTTTATGAAATACTTCTATTGAAAAGGACTCTTAGATTCGCTGTCCCATTGCCTCCTGATTTGTCATATTTTCAGTTACCTCCCCTTGATATACATTTTGGGTATAACTGTAGCACAGTAAGGGGAGGGCACCAGGTTCCTCAGACGGTTACAGCGACAGTATTACAATCTGAAGTCCAGGGTTCACAGCCCCGGTGTAGCATCCGTTGAATTTCTAACACTCTGAGCACTGTTGTGGATTATATTTTGTTTATAACACCTTTATTATTTTTCCGCAAAATGGTTATCTTTTCATAAATGTTTTATCGAAGCTATAGTCATGCCAGCAAAAACAGTTTTCAATGCGTAGTTACATTTTATTGGCAGTGGTATTTTGATCCCTTAGCAAAATGGTGTACAGTAGTGAGATTGGTAATACTGTAAAATCATAAATTTTGGTGGGACATTAAATTTCGTTTATTTCGTGGATAACAATATCCAAGAAATTAAATCCCTACGAAAACATAAATTTGGTATGATATAGATGGTGGAAAATCTGAAATCAGCGAAATATAATGACCTTGAAACAGGCTAGTATATGAAAACCACGAAATTTTAACCCCACGGAAATTAATGATTCTACAGTAGTATAGCGAAACATGCCGGTAACCTTTTTTTTTTAAAGGTTAGGCAACATTTTATGTTGTTAACATTACACCAGATAGAACTGATCCACTCCACTCCTGATTGATTTAACCCAGCTTAAGAGTACACTGTGACAATACTGCTATCAATGCCGCTTTCCGTCGCTGTGACTACGACTTTTAATTCCTCCATCGTGATTTGGGGTAAATATAAACTAGGTTTGTTTTACAACAATTATGAAACAAGTTGTTTCAACTTATATAGTCACTCTAAGTCTTGTTAGCCCCAATATAAGCGCACAGTGGTCTGAATGTGGGATAAAACCGGAGTACCAGGAGAAAGCCAACGTGGTCGGGCAGGTGACCCCACACCTTGTAACGTTCGATCAGGAAATCGAATCCCGGCTGCCTTGGTGAAAGGCAAGTGCGCTATCCTCTGCGCTTCCCGACTACCCCTTTGGGTCATGTTGGCGTTTGAAAGTTGCCTTGAGATGTAAGCAGCACCAAAGAATGTCCAGAACTTTCCAGAATATTTTGTACTGCGCGTCATAACCCTTTTGAAGCTGTTATAGAGCTTTTTATCCTCAAGGATATCTTCCCGAATCGTAATCCGTCTTTTCGTTTTGCAGAGTTATCTGCTCTTGTGAGCAGGTATTGATCGTTACGTCATTAGTTTGTGCGAGAAAATTACGTCGTCAAATGACGTAGCAATCAATACCTGCTCACAAGAGCAGATAACTCTGCAATACGAAAAGACGGAATACAAGGTTTATGGTGCTTTCTTCCCTATTGTGTGCACACTTACATCGGAATACGTCTATGAAACCTTTCTGTATCCGATAAAGCTCGAATAACGTCTCGGCCTAAGTTATAAAATCACTATAGGTTTGTCAAACAGACATCGTTATGAGCAATTTCTATTTCAAGCTGTAACATTACTTTATCTCTCTTTTTATATATTTGTCTCTCATTTTAACCATCAGCGATTTGTCTACCAGCCACTGGCGCGTGATATCTCGCGTGTAAGGAACCGGGGGATTGTTTGACAATGGTAGATGTACCTTTCCATTACCGTACACAAGCACAACTGATTGGACTTGGTTAAATATCATCAGAAGTGATCAGTTTAACTCATTTATACAAAAAGACGATACAGTAGTAATATTGGGTTCCCATTAATGTTTTATTTTCTTGTTTGGACATATAAATTGTTAGCATTAGTTTAATCAGCTTTGTATTGCCTCGAAGAGCATGCTGTTCCTCTGGTGAACACTTTCCCTTACCTCACCACTCTGGTGAACACTTTCCCTTACCTCACCACTCTGGTGAACACTTTCCCTTACCTCACCACTCTGGTGAACACTTGTCCTTACCTCACCACTCTGGTGAACACTTGTCCTTACCTCACCACTCTGGTGAACACTTTCCCTTACCTCACCACAGAAGGGCTATATTTATATAAAGCTCACTTGCTTTACGTAAGAAGACAAAATTCGCAGGATCGTTTGGAAATAGTGAACATGTACTGAAAAAAGTGATGTTTGATTTATTCATACGTTTCTGACATCAAACAGACAAACGCTTGGTCAAATTGTCTACCACAGTATTAGAAAAAACTATATTCACTTTGTTTTATGACGTCGGCAACTGTGAATATATTCCTTCCGGCTCTTAGTAACTGGTGCAACATATAGTGCAGAACACGCTGATTCTTCCGAAACATCTGTTTTTACGAAAGGTGATAACGATTCCTTGGTTGTGAAGTCTTAACGGTTCAATTTGTTGTAAATTTGACTAAAATGTACCTGTATTTGATTTAATTTATACTAAACACATGTTTTCACCGATAAATATGATAGTAAATCATGTACTATATATGTTATCACTAAGCTTTATAGCTATAGCATTAATATTTTAAGTTCAACACAAGTGACAATTGTCTAGATTCACAGTTAAATACCTGATAAAGGCCTAAAGGGCATTTTTGGCGGGTTTAGTGGCATAAAAGAGCGCAACAGGCGTCTGCTTTTGACAACCGGAAGTTTAAAAGCCAATCCGTTGAATTGGGACGGGAAGCCCTCCAGACGTTTGACCGCAGATCAATCCGCCATCACAAATTAAAATCTACTAAAACTACACGTTTTTCTAAAGTTCAATAACTGTAGCTTTTATTCAATGTAAAATATGTCAACAACAGAGGCACAGTATTTAACCGGAACAAAATTTAGGTAGGTACAGTATTACAATCGTATGAAACACTGTCTTGCTGATTGGCTAATTTAGTTGTGTGAGTCCTGAAAGGAACTTAAACCCTTTAGCATGTGGAAATAAAGTAATTTTGTGAAAGTAATAAAATGTGAAGTTTGGTGAAATAAAATGATGAGTTATGTAGAAAATCCAAGTTATTGCCCCTTCTGAAAATGTGCTGTTCAGAGTCAGCACCAAATATTTCTCAATACATTTACATAACATTAACCTCTAGCACTCCAAGTAAGCACACACTTAGCAATTTCATATTTTCCATACACATTAATTACACATACCACTCACATATTTTTTTTAAGGAAATCTTGATACCTCTGTATCTATGATTTTAACAGTATCTAAAGTAATTAAAATAATTGTTTAGAAAATTTTATTCAATTTTAACAATTTAACACACATAGAATTCATACAAAACTCCAGAATTCTACACAAAACACGAGACATAAAAGGCTATAAGATATCCATCTTTGATTAGCTATCAATAATACAGACTTACATATAGCACTTCTTGCTCCCTAAGGTGCCGCCACTTTAAAGGGAGAATAACGGGGGTAGGGGAGGTGTAATGCCATAAACAGCTAATTGTCTGAGTAAACACACAACAGAAACACATTAAATCAATAAAGAAGATGTTGGTCAAGGTATATATTATGACAGGAATGAAAAAAAATCTAGAATTCACTAAAAAATGGAATTTAAGTTTGATTTAGCCAAAAACCCTATAGGTGACACATACACATATATAGAAACTCACATGTGCAACTTTTGTACAAAATTGTTCTGTGGTGCTGAGGGGATACTTGCTGTTCATAGTCATGCTGTGCACGGTATGACAATTATGAAGAGACAATGCATTATCTTACCCTGGACATGTGTATCCGCACTTTTACCGGTGTGAGATTTCCTTGTCTGACCCTAGGGTTGAGACGGGGGGATTCCCCTATTCATAACAATGGCATGACGTCACTTCAACAATACAATGACGTCACGTCAACAATCCATCAACGTCACGTCAACCCTGAATTTAGCATATAACGTTATCATTAGATTGTGTATATGATACACAATGGGAGAACAGGGGAAGAGAAAAAGAATCATTCACCCCCTTGAAGGTACAAGTGTAAGATAGGGGAATCTCAACTCTCGGGGAAAGATTCTTAAGTTGCCAAACACTCGGCAAAGCCTTGTGTTTGGCAACATAAGAATCTTCCCCCTCGGGTTGAGATTCCCCTATCTCACCCCCAAGGAGGTGAGAGATTCTATTAATCTATGATAAAACAAAATATTCAAAAATCATAAGATTCAACAAAAAAAACTATCAAATTTGGGGAGGCTGCATTTGAAATATGACAGCACAACTTCATGCAGAAGCCATCTTATAACTCTCATACACTTGGATTGAACACATTTATTAAACCGAACAATAAAATGGTGCTAAATGCAAAATTGTGCTTTAAAATGTCCTTATATTGTACTGTAACTTGTGCTAAAATCTGTGGTGATGGGGGTATGCTGAGATATTACATTTTTAAACGTGAATTTAGTTATTACTGTCTTTGAAAAAAATTTGTCTGGAAATACAGAAAATGTGTGACAAGTCTGGTTTATTGAGCACATGGCTATTTCCATTAAAGGACTAACACAACTAGTATAGCATTCATGCATACCAGCCCGAGATGTGCGCACGCTGTTTTGCACGTGCAGGTTAATGCTAACTGCGCTATTCTTCAAAAGGAAAATATTGTGCTTTGTTTAATTTCGTCTGCTTTCTGCAAGACTCCATAAAAAGATCGTACAAGATGTTGTTTGTACGGTCGCAAGTGGCGAAAAAAGAAGACATTTTGACGTTACATTTTGCTGATAATAACGGGACTATTTTGCTATACGTAAGGCCTAATTACTCCTTCGACAAATTCATAAGCAATTCATTTTACAATTGACTGCAGTATAACAGCTGATTTAATCGCATGATTAGATGGTACAAATGTATTCAGGAAATAGCAGCCATCTCTAACATGACTTATGGATAAGGTCATTCAAACTCTCGGGATAAATTATTGAGCAGACATCTTCTGAAAGCTTCTGGCTGCAGGTCGTTATATTGTCCCATGGGTTATCATGACCTTATCCAGGCCTTCTATTAATTTGGTTATTATCTTTCATTTAATTGTTGTTGTTCCCCAATTCATTTCTATCAGAACGATGTTTATAATTTTATGATAACAACTGTCTAATACAAATACTGCAAATGTTTAGTAATTACTCAATTTTTTGTTCAAAATTAATTTTGCAAACATTTGAAAAGAGCAAAAACGAACTTTGTTATCTCGAAGACAGGCCGTGAGGTTTTACTTCTATTGAAACGATGTTTATAATTTTACGATAATTAGTGTTTAATACAAATACTGCAAATTATTTGTTATTACTCACCTTTTTGTAAATAATTCATTTTACAAACATTTGAAAAGAACAAAACCGAACTGTGTTATCTCGACTACAGGCAAGGAGCTTTGTAGCTGGGAACAAAAGAAACAAAATATGCTACAAAACATGGTATACGGAAACTAAGCTATTCCTCATATGAAACAGTCGTAAAGTACGCTGAAAATATATATCTATGAAGACTGAAGGCAAATTACCATTGTCACTGATTATGTTCAGCATTCATCATATTCTGTTAATAAGTACTTTTAATCGAATTTAATTACACAGTGAATTTACAGTTTTCATTTTCAGTACGAAGAAAAACGTCCCTTGACTGAAATGAACATTTCGTTAAATTTGATGAAATCCGAACTTGGTGTAAGCAAACTATTTAATACCATGACAGGAATAATACAAATGATCGATATTGTGACATTTGTACGAATATCAATTGTTGCCTTAAAACCATAATAGCACGATTTAATTTACAACTATAATATTTTACTACTATTTTTAATATTGTTATGTGGTTAGACATGTAGGAAAACAACAGTGATATTGTACATTGAAATATCTTTCATAAAGATGACGTTAAATTGATTGCAATAGACAAAGGCACAATATGTCATTGCGACATTCGATTTAACGTGCAGCACTGGTTGTTTGATTATGTCGTTACAATATCTACTTTTAAGGTAACGAGCTAGCACCACGAGAGCCAGTTTTGTGAAACGTGTCTTCCTTAATTTACAAAATGACCAACAAGCAAAGCTTACTGCTTAGCTACTTAGATAAACAATTTTTGATGTTTTCAATTTTGTATCTTGATATTTCCTTTTTTTGATAGTAACATCCATGGGTTCTCAAACAACGTTGTTTACATTTCACTGTTGATTTGGTTTTCAAGATCCTGTTCCGACTGCCTGTAAACGTACTCATTTTAGCGGTAGTCTTAGTTTAGCGCTTTTCGCAATTTAAGTATTTGCGCTAAATTATGATTGCTCAAAATGAATTGTTTGTATATTGTTTTCTATCATATATATTGTGGATGTTTCAGTTCATGTGCTTATCTGTTAAAATTAGATAATGCGTTGATACATGTAGATATCGACTACCGACACACTTGAAGGATGCCATTTGATGAAGACTATAAATAAGTGCCATGGTCGCCATGGTGACTATTGGGACAGATATTGTTTCCCTTTTTGTTATGGAGGTCGATAATTTTAATAATGCTTATTCGTGTTTTGTTGTTTCGTTGTTACTAATAATTTCACCTATATTTACATGGCGGTTGTCGTCGATAAAGCAGAAGAGCTTACCACTCCGAAACACTTAAGACTTCTCACCTTTTTAAATGCTTTACCATAGTTCTAAAGATTTTGATTTTTTGCTAGCCTTCCTTATTTCCAATTTTCGATAAACGCATAGCCAATCGACTCTATTTCTTGCTATTTGCAATTGTAATTGTGTCGCAAGATCACGATCGCAGTTCATTAAATATTGCCAATATGAAGTATATTACTAAGGTCGGAATCGTGTATAAATGTGTCGGTTTTAATCATATTACCCGAACTTCAACTTCAATAAGACTGGAACCGCTTGTTTGAAGTTTTGTTATTTTTTTTCGATGAGATGGAATGGAATGAAACCCACGCCTTGAATAAAATCATACTTTTCCAATTTATTGATATCATTACAATAGCCACCCGCGGCTAAATAATATCTAGGGCTATTAAAAACGGAAATTCACGTAACTAGCACGACTAAAATACGAAAAGACCTCGCCTTTTTGACCTAGAAAGGCTGCTAGTAGGATCGGATCGATGTATATCATCCCCTTTACTTAAAAGTGCCAGACCCTGTACATGTGTATTGATATATCTTTATTTATTGGCTAAGATAGAGTGATCCAAATTCCTGTGACGTTATAACTGTATCTTATTTAAGATTTAGAGTGGCGCCGTTTACAGAATATTGAAATAAACGCTAGGTTATGTGATGAAACGGATTTCTGTTGCATGCTTGTTTAATGCAATTCGGTTGAAACTTTCAGACTCATTTTATCGATCACATATAGAACTCAACCTTATTAAAAATCAGATATGTTTAGCATATTCCTAACATAACAAAGTATAACGACGGCGATGACGACGATGATAATTATAAGCAATGAAAGCCTACTTCTTTTCTTTTTCATATCTATTAAGCCAGACAGACATAAACTTCCGATGTTTAAACAACTTAGGAGGCACGTGCACGGTAGTCTAGTGGTAGGACGCCGGGCTCGTGACCGAAGGGTTGAGGGTTCATGTCACGGCACGGCACGGCACTGTGTTGTATCTTTGAGCAATATACTTTACTTGTTCCAGTCTACTAAGCTGTAAATAAATACGTGGTTGGGCAGTGTCAGAATTGTTGAATGCTAGCTGTTAGCGCCGAAATGGCAGCTCCGGCTGTATGCTCCCCAGGGAGTTGAGAAAGATATTGGCTGGTTGCAAATGCCCTATAACCACGGATATTAATAATTTGTGAACCGCTTTGAGACGACCTATGATCTAGGTTGTGATAAAGCAGTATATAAGAACCTCGATTTATTATTATTATTATAATAGAGGAAACGCATTTTTGTAACCTAATGAGGTAAAAAGCAAGCAACAACACAAAGGGTTAGATGCAAGAACATGGCAATTAACAAAATGGCCGGCATTGTCCTGATGGCCTAATTGTTAACACATGAGATCCAGGTTATAAAATCTATCTAACGGATTGATACATTGAATATCCGTATTTGAATTAATAGACCTGCAACGTGTCTAAATATCACTGGACAACACACAAAGGGAAAACTCAATCTAAAGGTAGCAAATGTATGTTACATTAAAATGCTTCTTTGTTTATTTAAAATTAATTCTAAAGTACGCTAGGTTACACAATTAAAGGACGATGAGGCTTTGTTGTCCCTATTTCTAGTTAACATGTGGTTGGTTCCTAGGTTTAAACTACATTCCCGCACAAAGAACCGTTTGGCAATCATCCTGATCATATTCCAGTTTGTGCAGTTTGATCTGACATCAATTTGAACTGACACTATTAAGGAGGAAGCGCTGCTACAGCTCGAGACGAACCATCTCCAAAAATAGGAAATTGCTTCACATGAACACAGGAAGTCGTCTCCTCAACATCAACAAGGAGCGCACACCGTTAGCCCTGTGATTGCCCTCAACTCCTTCACAAACACATCAAAACCTGAAGAGGGTGATATGTTGACAATTACTCAAATTTGGACGACGAGAACATTAATCTGGATACAAAATATCATGTTCTTAAAATAGAAACTTCTTGAACTGCTTTACCTATGAAATAATTACCTTTGGCAAACCTAACCGATACTTACATAGGCTAGTAGGATCAACGCGTTAATAACCTTTGGCAAACCTAACCGATACTTACATAGGCTAGTAGCTATAGGATCAACGCGTTAATAACCTTTGGCAAACCTAACCGATACTTACATAGGCTAGTAGGGTCAACGCGTCTTTGACGCGTTCTTGACTTTTCATTACGTTGATTTGTCACTGCGAGTTTGATCTGGTTGCTCACGTTTGCTCTCCAACGGAAACCATCCCCACTGAAAAGGGGGAATCGATCTATGAGGGAATTCATGGTGTTGCTGTCTAACAAGCGAAACCGTTGGAATCCCAAGAAGAATTTTTTCTGGCCATGCTTTATATAATCAGATATAAAGATACAAAATTGTGTGTAAAGATGTTAGATTTTACCAAATGTATTACATGTAGTTCTGTAGTTCCACTGGTATAAAAACGATAACATATTTTAGGTCATTTAATTCTGTAACAGTTCGTGAAGTTAGCTACTGGAAAATATTATTTAGCTTGCATTCCTACCTTTTTCATGGTTTTTTTTTTTTGTGATTGATGTTCAACCATTTCTCCTGGATCCAGCAGCTTCGCTTACCGGTATAATCCTTGCTTTGGGCTTGAAGCTATATAACCACATAATGAATGCCCTTCTGGGCTCCAAACAATCAAATGTACAAACATCTCACGTGCGTGGCAAATGCATCACGTATTGGTTTTCCTGTCATGTCTTGAAACAGGTTTTCAATAATAGGTTGTTTTTTATTTGACATTTGTATCATTCAATACTGTCATTGTACAGATGTAATTATATAAATTTATTTTATGTATCGGATTAATTTTAGTTTGTATTACGAAGAGTGAATTTCACATATGTTAGTGTCAACTCCATCCTCGATACTCCAGATGTTCCGCTCACTTACGCTCTCTGCACTCCTGGAAAAGCAACCATGACAAAAACAAAGATTCAGTTTGCTCCACCTAATGGATGATACAAGAACAATATTTTAATGTACATAGAAAATGTCATTGAAGTCGGGCGTCGCTTCATGTATCAGCCTAACATTTGGTCAAGTGTTTTTTTTTCAACTGAAGACAATCTAACCGCATGCCTTCACTTTAGTCATGACATATTCTAGTGACGCAGAGAGCGTAAGTGAGCGTAACCCCAGTATTATTTAGGGATGTATCACTCCCAAAGTAACATTAAAAATAGCTTAAACCAATAGAGCAATTAAAATTACAATCCCACATATTTCATAATCAATGTTGATTCATCTTATAACTGTGTGTTACTTACATAAAGCTATTTGCTCAGTTTCCTGTTTACCGCCTGCTTTATCGGGAGAAAGAAAGTTGTTGTTACCTTTGAAATTATCAGTGAACCCCGTATTTATTCTAACATCATACCCTTTTGTTATAAAATGTGTTCATCTTGATGATCAGGAACTTAATATGTGGAAAGATGCAAATACTGTTATTATTGTTTGACGACCAGCATCTCACTCATAAAATATCCGTAACAGACGTATTTAATTCGACAGGCCGAGCCCTTATATTGTCTAATGTAAACGTGACTGATGAGAAGCAAGAAATTGTTTGACAGTGTCAGAAACGGTTATCCAGTGTTCGCGCTACTCAACAACGTATAACTGCAATACACGACGCGGAGAGCGTTCTCACAACTACCCTCGATATGAAGCAGATAGCAGAAATAGGACCACGAGATATGATTCCAATAGCGGTAAGGCATTATGATACCGATCACAATATTCTGGCACAAGTAATTACAGGTCGAGATATAAAAAAAAACACCTAAATAAGATAAAGGGAAAGCTGCGGGAGGTCAAACTAGGGATCTCCCCCTTTGTTTGGTTTGCGAAAACAGCTGTTATAGAAACGAAATCGTCAGCTGAAACAATAGTGTTACTTGTAACAAAAAAAATATATTTCAGCAAACTGTGCGATTTTACAGTGAAAAATGGGGAAAATAGAACTACATAACGAGCCTCATCTTGATATTCTTTTGAAAATATTTTACAGTTATAGAAATCTTCATACGGATAGTGATACATGTAATGTATCTATAAAGTTTATACAGAGAAATATCTGCACTTCGCCAGAATAGTCGACATTCGCTTAGTGTTAATCCACATAGAATCATTCACATTCGCTTCGCCCTTCACATTTAATTACTATACATATTACATTGTATGTTGTTTACTATTGTTCGCTTCGCTGTAATGATAAATTCGCCCTCATCACAGAGGGTAAAAAAGGCAAACTTTCAACTGCAGCGACAGTTCCCGGTATACAGTAGTTAGTTGCGTTAATTGGACATACAATTCCCATTACATAAGGATAGTTATTTCGTCTAATAATACCCTTATGGCATTATTGAGGAAATTCAAATAGCTGTAAATCGTGCTAAAACAAATAAGGCAGCAGGTGCAGATGGGTGTCTTTATAAGATGTTAAAACATCGCCCGTGTACAGACATGCTGCTTCCTATTTGTAAGTGTTTTATGTCCGGTACTATATGTGATAAGTGCTAAGGAGGCACGATTGATCCTATCGTGAAACCTAAATTTACGGACCCTCGAAAACATATATAACATAACAGCCAATTACGCTCTTGTCCTCGCCATATAAAGGATTATCGTTTACTTCAAACTGCCGCCATTTTCTTGAAGGCTAGAAAAAACTTTACGGGAGATCGCGGATGTCAAGATAGCATACGTAGTATATCCCATCATCAACAGCCTCAAGCTGTGAATACTTAGCGGCATATAACAAGCGTTGTGTGTACAATCGATGAACACTAACGATATAGAAACAAAATATACAGTATTTTATTCTTCCTTGCGTCCTCTCTTAACGATTTATTTTTCTTAATTTCGCGTTTGCACTTCTAAAGACTGTCATTATCTAAACCATCTTGAAATGCTTAGTTATCACATGCTAATTGTCATATATGACTTCAATAAGTTCTTACTGCCTTAGCTCTCGATTTGAGAAAGTAGCATTACTTAAATATGACCTAGATTTATATAGCAGGTGATATCGATGAAGCGGAAGACGCTTACCCTTCCGGAACGACTGGTCGTATTCTCCTTGTTCATTTTCAATGGTCACCATGGAACTATTGCCCCTGTCATGTTTTTCCATTTTGAGGTCGGAGTTGACACTTCAACATTTGATTTAAACACTATGTCCAATTTGTTTGCGAAATGCTATGAAACCATTTTTTATTACAAACTGTATTTGTTTTATTTATTTTCCCTCAAAAAGGCTTATAATATAAATACCCCCAGCAGTTAATGGATCAAACTTTCAGAGAAGGAAAGGGATATTATATCATTAAAGATATATGTTCACTATGAGGACATATAATGCTGTATTAAAGTAAATGATACCTAGGCCCGCATTCATGAAACCATTCTCATGTCAAGCATGGATTGTGTGCTCAAACCAGCTTTCCTGTAACTCACTTATATAATGTAAAACAATCAAAACGTAAAATGTAAATAGTAAAAAAAGTATGTGGCTTTAAATCTTTTCAAATATTTTCCAAATCTTTGAAAAAATTATATTGTTTTATTAGTTTATAACCGAATTAAAAAAATATGCTTGAGCAAACAAAACATGTTTGAGCATGAGAATGGTTTAATGAATGCGGGCCCTGACCTTCTTCTCGGACTTGTTCAAGGAATGACGGGGATTTTTGGCCTCGCCGTCATTGTTCTGTCTTTACAAGTGATTAACAATGTTGTCGACAAGCATAAACAACGTAACCTTAGAGAAATACAGCTAAATATTGCTTCGATGTTCTACGCGGGTGACATAGCTTTAAATCAACAGGATTCGTTTTTCAGCACTGAAGAAACAAGTAGTTTTGTTTTTCAGTTTTTATAAATACTCGTGTTTGGCCTTGATACAATGTAGAAGCGCGTAGGGTGTCTTAATATGGAAAGAAAATATAACACAGAAAAAAACCTACGTGATCGGGCATGTGGCCAATACCGTTTCACGTAGGGAAATCAAACCCCGGCCGTTTTGGCGAAAAGGCAAGTACGTTACATGTATCTACTGTGTCACCCAACAACCCTTACTACATTTTAATAAGCCTTATCAGAGAAAAATATAACCCATTTTACCTATCCGTAAACCACTGTAACTCTAACTGTATACACTGTCGTCATCTTTGTTCACCATTGCTAAGTGCATGGCATATCTTGATAACAGGAAATTTAACATTGCAGGAAACTAAAAATTCAATGCTTCAGTTTGACGAGTATCTTCTTCTTTAAACATCAGTTAAATAATTATCTAAAATCGACAGGATACGTCCTTAAAATTTTATCAACAAATGTATTTTAATAGAGGATTGCCATATAATTTTTTCACAAAACTCTTTGAAATCCATAGTCAAACAGTTTTATTACATAGCTCGGTAAGTTGTCCAACAGTTTTATTACATAGCTCGGTAAGTTGTCCAACAGTTTTATTACGTAGCTCAGTAAGTTGCCCAACAGTTTTATTACGTAGCTCAATAAGTTGTCCAACAGTATTATTACATAGCTCAGTAAGTTGTCCAGCAGTTTTATTACGTAGCTCAGTAAGTTGTCCAACAGTTTTATTACATAGCTCAGTAAGTTGTCCAACAGTTCTATTACGTAGCTCAGTAAGTTGTCCAACAGTTTTATTACGTAGCTCAGTAATTTGCGGTAAGACAAGACAAAGATCACTTGAAAACATTAACAATCGTACGATAAAACTTTTCCTTTAACGTTTGTGTACAACAATCGAGTATTGGAAGCCGTAGTAACATGGGATGGTCCTCTGGCATCACAGAACACCGATTAGAAGTATACACATGTAGTCTGTGTGTTCCTGAGAAAAATACTCCTATTGACAGACCTTTGTATGAATAGTTTACGTTGTAATCTCCTCGTCGAAGGGCAAAACTCGTGAATCCCTAGACAACTTTATATTACGGATATCATGATTGAGAAAAGACCGTCTTCATATTAAATATGTAATATCAAAAGATTAAAGTTGATGGAAGAATAAACATGTTTTTTTATTAAATTGTATATTGTAAGGACGGAGACAGCCCCATACTGTATTTGTATGCAGGATAAAACGCTAGATAAGCCTTTTGTTTTAATTTGCCAAGAGAGTAACGAAGTATATTTGTTGAATTGAGACTTTGTTACTTCCCCTTACTTATCGGGACTGATCGGCTGAACAT
>JAUMHH010186596.1:0-14501 GCA_032359455.1 Chlamys rubida | reverse complement strand
AAAGCTTTCAGCCAAATATCATGACTCTAGGCCTGTCCGTTCTTCAAAAGAAGTTGTTTAAAGGAAAAGTTGACGGATGAGGACGGACGGACGACGGACATACGACGGACGCCGCACCATGACATAAGCTCACTTGCCCTTCGGGCAGGTGAGCTAATAATTGCAGACCTTAACAAACATGCCACTTAGAGGGATATTTACCTGTGCCATGTAATTACAGTAGCCCTTGATGAGCATGACTGGGGGATGGCGCCACTCTTTGATGGGACTGGTGATGGTGGCCTGGTGGGGCGGTCGTAGGTGTATGCTGTCATCCTTTATACTCACACCCTGAAACATTGACAAGAACATTATGTGGAGCTGAAACTCTGCTTAATTACTAACGTGACTGAAATTCAAAGAGAGTAAAGCAAACTTTTAGTTAAGTAACTTGGAAAGATTCTGATGAATACTGTAGCCTATTAATCTTAAGAGAAATGAACACTGTTATTTTAATCATTTCTTCTTATCTAAATGACAGAGATGTATTTGCAAATCTGGTTTGATTAAATCAATGAAAAAAATAAACAAAGACTCATTGCATTTAGATAGAAAATATTAATCTGAAGACTTCTTATTCCTGTTTCAAAGCAAAGCTTGTACAGTGCACATAGATACTGTTCAAGAGCACCATGTTGAGTTACTTCCCTTTAGTTCACCACTAAACACAACACTGATCCATTATAGAGAGACAAGCTGTCTTTGGAATCTTTTCAAAATTTGATAATTTGAATATATAACAAGCCATTTGGTATGTCTCACCTGTCCCCCGCTTTCACCATCAATGCAAATATCAGAGAAACTAACTTAAACGCTAACACTTAATGTTCATAGAGATGCTGACAAAAACAATAGACCATGAAAGGTAGGCCGCATCCAGCATTTGATGCATGGGTTGTGATGTACTACCTACGATGCATCTATGGTCCAAGTTTGGTTGGTGTAGCACTTATACTTTTATAGAAACTAACTTAAACACAAACACTTAGTGGTGACGCCATCACAACACCTTACACACACTTCCACTTCGTGGCGGCGAGATAAAAAGCTTTCGTTGGCATTTTTACTGAACTGCTATATATATGGGTGGGCTTATCACTAGACATGGGCTTATTGTGGGATAAATACGGTACTGTCTCTTAAGACATCCTATGAAAATTTATAACGGTACCAAGGGCTGCAATATAACAAGCTTCTGCTGTACCTTGTTTTCCGAACGGAAGACTTCTTCATCCTCGCTACTATCAACAGGAGGAAATGCACTCTGGGAAGACTCTTTGACGTCCTCTTCTGAGGAGGTGAGAGGCTTGACGCCTGTGTAATCCTTGTACAGGTTTACATTGAACCGATGACTAGATGACTCTGAATCAGACGGTTGTGTATCTAACCGCTTCTTCTGTAGATGAAGAAAGTCGTTAAAACTTACAAATTTATCTTCTCAGGATAGACTGAACAAAAGTTACAACTGGGCCCAGTTGTTCAAAATGTGATTATCTTAATTAGTGATTAGTACAAATTTTTTTTTTGAGTATCTTTAAAATGCAACCATTAACTGAGGTGAAACTTACCTGAAAGCAATATTTTTGAACAGTAAAATTATATGCCAAAAGTACGAGGCTTTACCTTGTATAATGACCAAATTAAATTGTGATTATCACCTTTTGAACAACTTGGCCCTGATGTTCATGATTCTGTTACCAAGAATTTCATTACCATGCCTTTAGAACAGGTTCAATACCATAGGCACACAGTTATTGTGAAATCAGATATTTTTGTGGGGCCGAAATTTTGTGGTTTCCTGGCAAAATATCATTTTGTGGATACATGAATTGGTGGACTTCAAGTACCCGTTCAAATGGAGAATTGCTTTATATCAAACTTGTAATTACTTTTACGGATCTATGAATCTGTGAATGAAGATTTTCCACAAAATCAGCGAAATTAAAAAATCTACGAAAATTAGTGATTTCACTGTATATTCGATTTGTTTCGTTCCTTGGCGTTTGTTGGAAACATGTCGTGTTAAAGAGGAACAAAAGGCAAAGCAAAGTGCATCAAAATGTATAGACACTAGTAAAGATTGCCGAATCAATCTTGTGGCATTGGTTACCCTTTATTTATACATATTATAATTTATTTGGATATACTGGATTCCACAGGAAGAGATAAGGATTTGGCAATTCTACAGTCCCTTTAACAGCTGTTAGAGTCATAAATATGCATTAAAACCTCATTATACTGCCACCATTTGTCCAGAGAAATTCTGGGCATTAAAAAGGGGTTTGGCAATAAATTGACGGAAATTTATAAATTAAGTATATGTATTAAGAAAAAGAGAACTAAAAGGACCTAAGGAGACATGTTGGCAGTAAGTGAGGTGGTAAATGCCACGAATGGCATTATATCAAAGTTTTACAGTAATCCTTATGAAAAAATGCATTTATGGTTATCAAGACCGGTATTGACATGGTGGCACTGTATATCAGTGTGTCAGAATACGTACCAAAGATGGGTACTGCCTTTCGGGTGCCTGGCGTTCCCCTAGTGATGCCAGAATCCGCTTGCGGTGACCGATGGCTGATATGTCTAACACAGTCTGTAGCTCGACCTCCCAGAGTTGTAAGACTCGCTCCATTGAGTCCTTATTGTGAGACTTGAAGGAGTCGCTATATGTCTCTAAACTCAAACTTTTCAGCCATTCTTCCACTGTGGCAGGAGGGTTGTCAGGATCTGTAACAGGTAAACCATACAGGTAAACTATACAGGTAACTATCCACAGGTAAGTTAAACAAGACATCAGGTAACCCTCCACAGGTAAGTTAAATAGGACATCAGGTAACTCTCCACAGGTAAGTTAAACAAGACATCAGGTAACTCTCCACAGGTAAGTTAAACAACATGTTTTATTTTTTCTTCTAATGTTTAGTTCAATAGAGAAACTCACACATATATTAAATCTATAAACTCATATCTATTACATATGTTATTCCCATAACTCCATTCTAATCTATATGTTCTTCCCTGTAGGTGTGACCTCTGAACTTGCCAATGGGTCTGTCTTCACAACTTCCCTTTAGGTTTGACCTCCGAAATTAACGATGTGTTTGACCTTTGAACTTACCAAGGAGGTTTAATCTAAGAACTTACTCATGGGTTTGACCTCCAAAATTAATGAAGGGTATGACCTTTGAACTTATCAATGGGTTTGACCTCAGAACTTCCAGATAGGTCTGACCTCTGAACTCAAAGATAGGTCTGACCTCTGAACTCAAAGATAGGTCTGACCTCTGAACTTACTAATGTGTTTGACCTCCGAACTTACCAATGGGTTTAATTTCCGGTAGTAGACGTGCTGCATCAAGAATCTGTTTTCTGTGTTCACTGTTTTTAATTCCTATGTGTTCTAAATCTTGGTCTTCCAACAGTTTACCACCCTGAGGAATATACAACACATGTTATCATCAAGTCTAACAGTTTACCACCCTGAGGAATATACAACACATGTTATCATCAAGTCCGACAGAGATCATTCACATTTGTACCGTTAACACAGCACACTGTTTGATAAATATATAACTGTTAAAGAATACTGAAGTCCAGTAAAACCTCGTTATACTGCAACCATTAGTTAAAAGAAATGTTGGCGTTATAAAAGGGTTTGGCGATGAATTGAGCTACAATGACGGGAATTCTTAAGAAAACGAGAAAAAGGGACATTGAAAGATGTTGGCGGTAAACGAGGTGGCAAATGAAATGAAAGGCATTATATCGAGGTTTTACTGTATTAAAAAGCATTATATGTCTGATACTGTGACACAATGTAAAGTCATTTTACAATACGGTATACCAGGTAACTTTCACTGCAGTTTGGTTTTTACCTTTTTCGACCTTCACAATGAGGGAGTATTTATCATTAAAGCAAACTTTGGTTAACAAAATTATAAACATAGTTATCAAATGTGAAGGGCAAAATTAACACTGGGTGACTATGGATTTTACCCGCGTAGGGCGAAAGTTTCTCGTTATACAGTACATCTCCAATACAGTGATACAAAATCTATTTTTAAACAAAATAACAATGTAGATGTTAAAAAGAATGTTGATATGACTTATAAATTTTCAAATAACCTGTTGTTAATCAATCAACATACATTATACAATTCTTGAAAACTTACCAGAAAATCTATGTTGTCGTAACCATTTGGAACTAGCGTATTTTCATATTGATCAAGATTTAGTTCTTCTAGCCAATCTCCAAGACATTTCACTTTTGAGGTTCCTAGCAACAGAAAACGTACAGGTTGTACACATCTCGAAATTTGATCTTATCTGAACACTACATGTTTACATGACATAAATATATTACATTTGTTGTTTAAATCATTTTCATTGTGTAGATGTTCCATTTACATATATAGTTAAAATTATAAAGTTTGGGGAAGAAACAGACAACTATTCAATGACCTTATAATTTCTAAAAAAATACATATGAAAGTAAAAATTTATTATGTAAAGATGTCCCTAATAAATCTTTGTCTGTTAGGAAAGTAGACATTCAGAGCTGGAAAATAGGGGTAGGGGAGGTAACTCTAGCACACTTAAAACACACAACATAAAAAATAGGGGTAGGGGAGGTAACTCTAGCACACTTAAAACACACAACATAAAAAGAGGGGAGTTTTGGGTAACAGACTCACTTCACATGGGATAAAGTATAACCTTCACAACAACAACAAAAGCTTGGGAGAACAACACCACCAGGTTCAACAACAACAAATACAAAATCGCTGCCAAATATTGACAAGTATCTGTTTGTTACATATACACATTCTTGCATTATCCATACAGGGCATTTCTACTTTAGATGAAAAATGAGTTTGACCAGATAAAAACTATGGTCAGACCTGGTTGTCACATTCAAAGAGTGACTTATTCATGGGTCAAGCACCTGTAGTACTGGGTATATACACTTTTAAAGGTCAGATTTAACTTGAATTGAAGACCTAAGGCTAAAATGGCAGATAACAGTTTCTTCAACTTCCAATACCCCAAAAATGTAAGATTAAGTGATTTATTTAAAGACAGAATGCTTGAAACTTTGCCTTTGTTAAATGACCCCACAGTAACTATTCAAAACGGTTGTTACATATTATAAATGTCATATTTAGAAACTGACTTTACTAAAAAAAAATACTCAGTAATACAATCATGTACAGGTATCTTTAAGCCTAACACTATAAAAGCCAGTGTGATTTTTGGGTCCGAACGAAGCAAGTGGGCAAAGATATCATGATTCTTGGTCCTGAAGTACATGTATGTATGGTTTGTGATGAGGGTGAATTGGGGCAGTGAAAAAACATGGATAGCACTGGAATAAGTGATTTTGGGTGGCGTAGTCTGGCACGAATGGCAATGGAAATAGTGATTTAGGGTATTAACAGCAATGGAAATAGTGATTTAGGGTAGTGATCTGGCATAAACAGTTATGGAAATAGTGATTTGGGGATGTGATCTGATGTGATCTGGCATAAGTGATTTCAGTGTGATATAACATGAACGCCACTGGATATGGTGACACGGAGGGTGGGATCTGGCATGAATGACATTGGAAATAATTAATTGGGGGGGGGGATTTGGCATGAACGGTAATGGAAATGGTGATTTGGGGGGCGTGATCTGGCATAATGGATATAGTGATTTTGATGTGATCTAACATGAATGGCACTGAATATGGTGATTTGGGGCCCTGAAGCATGGTTGGCACTCTAAAATAGGGTCATCTACATCAGACAGAAGTTCTGTTTATCAAACGAACAGAATTATTTTCATCTTTCAATTTCCAGGTAAGAGTAGAAAACAGGGGCTGACAGCATGTATGCTCTTCGGACATAAGGATCTAGAGGAGAGAGGGAGGGCATGGAGATACAGATTAGGATTTAAAAAACAATTCTAATTGGTGGGAGGAGGGGATAAATGGGGGCATGGTATCCTAGATATGAATGGGATAACTTATTACAACAATTTATTACAAAGGATCAGGTTTATTTCATACGAAAGGTTGGGGAAGACCATTTCTATCACTTTACAACACATTTGATCAATTAAACAATACCATTTATCTATGTCATTACAACAGTAACACAGAAGACAAAAGGGCATTCTTTACAGGACACATCGGGAAGTTAGGACAATTATGTACGGTAATGATACACAGGAAACATTGGGTACTTGAATCGAGGACAAATTCAATATTTAACATTTAGATCTACATTGTTCTACATTAATTATGTCCATATCATATTCAAAACATCAACTACATTATTCTTTCCATCTCTAAGAAGGATTATTCATTTCAACATCAAAGGAAAAACTACAATTCTAATTCATAAAGGGAATTATTTCAAAAATCTCTTCATTCCAAGTTAGTATGAACAACATCATTCAATGACGGTGACTAAAGGGTTGAACATTTTTATCATATAAATTGATCATTCCAAGTTAGTTTTCGCAGACACAGAGTTAAACATGTCGGATTGAAATTAGTCAAAGAGGTGTGCATGATTATGATACCTTGCGAGGTGAGGTGTTCAGTAAAAGTGTTCAAGTATTCCTTCACAAAGACCGACTCTCGGGCCATTCCCACCCCTACCGAGTCTAGGGTAATCTGTATCTACAAATGGATCAATAAAGATACAGTCAAACAAGGCCACATGCTATAAATACATAGAAAGATCACTGTAGAGCATGCTAAACAGGCAAACTCAAACAAAAGAAAAACAGTAGAGCTGAATATAAAAATAATGTGGATTACCTCCCTTGGTTTATCTCCCTTGGTAAAACCAGTTTTATTTTTCCGGTTGATGTGTTTTTTCAATACTTTGTGAAGTTTGTGATTTTTCAGAGTTTTATGAGGGGTTAAATTAAGCCTTTTGATTGAGATGTACGAAATTGAAGTTTTTGCTAATTTTTACGGATTTTCCATCACTACCCCTCACAATCCATGGTGATTGACACCTATTTCATAGTTATGACACATGTTGAAACATAGGTTTCTTATGAAGGTGTATATTCAGACAGAATTTTTGAAAGTTGATACTGTTATTTTTATGAAATTTTATTGACTATTAGTATTTTATAAGAGTTGTTGAAGGTGTCAATTATTCAAATTAAGTGGAAAAAGTATAAGAAAGTAATTCAGAGACTTCTTGTCTATTACATTTCTACTTGAACAGGAAATGAAATAAACCAATTTCTAGAAATAAAACTAATTTCACAGGAAGCGAAAGGCCACATGTATTTTTATAGCTCAAGGTTACAAAACACTTAACAACGCCTGAATCTGTTTTGTGCCAAAATGTGACAAGCTGGTAGCCATTTCTATCATTCCTTAGGAAGAAGTGCTACATAAATGCCAGGAAGTGGAGCATTTACACCCTCCTAGACCGACCAATCCAGTCTAATCTGTGGGGACATTACACGTAGCATTGTGGTACACACCTCTCAGCTTTTAATAAACTATCGCTTTGACTGTGATAGACATACCACAATGTTTCCTTTACATTTTCATATTTTCTGAAATGTTCATGTAAAGTTGATTCCAAAACAATCACCTTAAAAGATATTTTAATTTTTTCTTATTGGCAAAAATACTGATTTTTTTTTTTTTTTTTTATTCCTCCCTTGAGAATATTTGAATTTTTCATTACCTTGGTACACTACAATTCTGAAAAGGCTAAAATCAGCCAAAAGGCTGATTTATTTTTAAATTTCTGCTACTGTCACTGTCCATAACTAGAATGTTATTTCATTACCAAGACAAAGAAACTGGCATTTCAGCTAAACTCAGACAAGTTAATTAAATATTTTGCAACCAATTTTTTTTTTTTATTATTGTAAAATCATAAAGAATTTGTATTAAATTGTCAAAATAAAATTCACAGCTCCATGCATCAGTGACCTGAAAGAAAAGAGATTTCAGCATGAATGGAACAATGATCGGCATGCAAGGTTGAAAGTTTCAGTTCCATAGATCCAACGTTTGGACTTTTAAGTTCCAATACATTGATTCAATTGTTTTGCTGAACACTGTTTGACCAATTTAATATTTTCACCTGCATATTCAATTACTGATTCATTAGAAGCAGTAATTTGTACAAGAATTCTGTATCGCAGAAAACATTCTGGTATTTATTTAACATTTTAATATACAATTTTCTTAGAAATCCAGAATTGTAAATTTTATTTCTGAAATTTTCACAGAACAGATTATAAAAACAAAAACTATGATAAAATTTCGACAATAGAGGAACTCGTATGATATTTCTTTCAATGCTTCCAACATCAAACATAGAATACCATGCATCTTTACAAGCAATTATACAAGCATGCAAATAAGGTATAAATTATGCAAATGAGATATAAGATCCAAGGAACAGGACACAGCAGGCAAACTCCCAGCATTCTTTGCACCTCGTTGTCATGGCTACGGATGTACCTTTGAAAAGCCTGTTTATTTCGGTCTCTATGGAAGACAAATCGCTGAACTGTGTTATATCCTCTCCATAACTGGACAAAATTCCTGCAATCTAAACATCTTATTCTGTCAATAAATAAAGTACTTTAAAACTTACAGCAGTCAGATTCTACATCAAATCAACAATACTTTAACCCTCAATCTCATACATGCCAACTCTCCAGATTTTGGAGAGAGACTCCTGATTTTTTACCCTAAATTGAGCATTTTCAATCAGTAAATTTGCTAAACTATTCCTATTTTCTAAAATCTGCTAACTTCATCTGAAAGAACAGCTCAATATTAAAGGTAAATTACAATACTTAACAAGTACAACTTGTGACATATTTGTCCTAATTCATTTCAGATAGCACAAGTTGTTCATAAGAATGTTTTAGAACTGTATTTCCTGTAATTAGCACCCCTTTCCTTATAACCTCCTCTCCCCTTATTTGGACACTTACTGAAATGATATAAACTCCCCCTTACTCAAAAACCCCTCCATTCTGGCCCTTGCCCGATGACAAAATATAGTACAAAATACAAATCAATTAGACAGCTAGCTCACTATAGTCTTGCAATCTGTTATTTCAACAAGTGCCCCCCGTACATGTACTTAACACAGACATCCAGAAATCCAATTCCAATCCTGTGTCCACTGTTAAGGTCAAATGACTTGTTACATGGAGGTCAAGTTGGTTGACATACCATCATAAATTCGACAAATATTCATAAACATCTTCATAGTTCAATCATTAAGATTCTTTCATATTGATAATCAATCAATATGAAATAATAAAGGATTAAAAATATAAAATGATACAATTATGTAAAGTATATAAACCTGGGCCCAATCGGCGGTGTCATCGAAGTGGTTGGCATCTGTTTCCGTGCCCGCAGTCATGGATACCCGCGTGGCTGAGATACTGTCAATCATCTTTCTGTCCACGTCTTCTTCTTTCTCCATGAGAGGGTCAAAGGGGATTAACCCTGTCGTTGGGAGGGACTGCCTCTTCTTAGCACGTAGGTACTTTCGGTGTTTGACATTGTCCCAGATTTGTGACACAACCCGACGAGGCCGACCGACTACCGATCCTCTAAGAAGACCTGAAGGTACAGAAAACATTTGAACATGAACCTCTGTCATTGTTTAGAAAGTATAATTTCAACAACACATATACTGAAGTAGAGCAAATTCACACCTGAAAATGCTTGTGATAAAAATATTCAGTAAAAATTTGAAAATACTTTTAATTTCCTAAAATATTTCCTTTTTGACTTAACACTTGCTATCTTTTCATTTTTTGAAGACTTGATAAACTTAAATTCAATCTGGTGTAAGAATTGTCCTGGGTATCCACTTTAAGATCCATGGTTATTTCATTGTATGACACATATACAATAAAAGGATCCACTTTGAGATCCATGGTTATTTCAATGTGCGACACAAATTGGTGAACTGACTTTATGCCACTTAAGTAAGGATCTCTCTCCCACTGCAGACAAAACACTAGAGAATTCCACTTAAATTTTTCAAACGTAGTTACTTCCCTTTAATTCCGTTATGGCTATAATAAAACTGCAGTCAGGCTTGGCCAGGGAGCTACCGTTTATCTGGTAACTCAGTTGGTTAAGAGCGACCAAATCACGATCGAATGTCAATATAGTAGAAATCCTGGCCTGGCCCTGTTGCATTTTTACCCTCCAAACATCTGTTGATATCATTTTTCATTATTTCATCTCTATCAGTTTTTAAAAAAAGTTCCACAGATTACGGGTTTAATTTTAGAAAATAATTTCTCAACCCTTTCACCACTGCAGACCATAATGGACTCATCCAGACCAATGCATGGTAGGGTCTACTAAAGTCACATAGGGGTGAAAGGGTTAAAGCTATTGTCATGCAAGTAAAAAAGTTTCCAATTTGTAGTTACAGTTTTTGGGTGTGGTACGGGGATCCTTAAAAGATAACCACCCTATCATCAATGAAGGCAGCTACCTTAATCACGAACATGCAATTTTATTATGTTCTACACAAAACATACCAACATCAAAGAAGGTGTTTTAACTACCTTCATGTGCTATAGTTTAAAAACAGCAGTAACTTTGAAATGTGTGACTTTTATGTACCATCCAGTTGTTTGGTAAAAGATTCAACGACGGACACTAACTACCAAATGTGGAGTGACTAGCTAGTAAAACCCATCAAAATCACCTGTAATCCCTAACACTGCATAATGAAAAGTCAGCAACTGCAAAATTAAACATTTACAGATGCAAGCCAATAGTTTTTAGAGACCATAATTACTTGTGTTTGCTTTAATCGAGTGCCAAGTAGGTGTATGCTGTCTATCCATCTTGTAATATTGTACCTCCAATTTTTTCGTACTCCCTTAAAACTTTTGGCAAGGACAAAATTTACCAATAAATGTTCTGTTATCTCCTCCGCATAAAAGTGGTGCGAGTATATTTCACCCATGAAAATCTGACTCAATCAGAGGCTTGAGGTAGGTAGGCAGATGTTGTAGGGAATTAAATCGAACAGGGAAATATATAAATAAATAACGTTTCTGGAAACCTTTCGTCAGTAAAAGTGATTCACGACTCAGCACAAAATCTTTATGTCCGTCTTTCTAATCAAATCGCAGTAAAGATCAAATCAAATTAAGTCAAATAACTGTAAGATACAATGTGATCATCAGCCTCTTGTCAGTTTATCCGTTTATGCCATTTCTCCTTCTGTTTCTGGGAGAAAAGCGGATGTGTTACCATTTATTTATCCAATTACGTGCTTATTCCTCTCTCTGGGAGAATACTGTAGTTCATTTGAGCGAATTAAGGTGAAAATCAAATAATAGAGGAAAAGGGAATGTGGAAAGCGAGGTGTCAAATGAAATAATTGTTAATTTAAATGTTAAACCTTTATGTTAAAGCAGGTTGCACTTCAAAAATTCCAGTCAAAGTCTTGACAGAAAAACTGGAATCACATGCATTGTTTACATTGTTGTCTATATATTAATAGATAACCTACATTTGCAGATAAAATTCAAAACTTAATAAATTTCAAGAATTATTAAAAAAAAATATCTAATGATGTTACTCAACAGGTCTAATATATTACCCAGTATGGACCTGTTATCAAGTTAGATCCTTTACACAAGAAGAATTTATTTCCAGGAACGTTTAACTAGAGTTGGGTGGTCTTAACATTACGGAGCATCAGAACAACATCTGAGTGAAATATTTGACAATATTGCTTTCCTCATTAGTTTTGGTGTCAAAAAGCAGATCACTGTTGTCCTCTTCATAATTTTTTTTTTTAAATTCAAAGTTCATAAAATTTGTTTGCGTTTTCTGTTAAAATCCAACATGATGAATCAAAACGAATAAAAAGATGATTAATTAATCCTTAGTCGACCAGCATCGCAATATATTCTATCAGATTCTTTCTTTATCAAATTTAATGGGTGCAGTGTTCGAATCGATAAAACATTCTCTTCTACGGCACATCATAATGTGTCCAATTTCTGCAATAAAACATCTGTGTACTCTTGCTTGCCTCGGATATTGACCAATCCATGGGGAGAAAAACATATTATGGCTTGCCGACACTCCCAATAAAACCAGCAATATTGACTTTAAAACCCCCATTTCACACCATATGTCAAAGTCTGCTGCGCCGTGGTTATATTTCTAAATTTTCTGTAGTCCCACAGAAACGCTAATTTACATGCAAACCGCTTTGTAAGCAAATTTGCTTAGCGCTACAATATGACATTTTCATCGTTTTCCACACTGGCTTTATCAAACAAAGTAATTTGTTCTGTCAATATTAGAGACAGAAAAAAATTTAATTAATTCTTGTAAACATAGCATTGCAAGGTTACATGAAAATGACACACACCGAGTGGAACAGAAACTTCTACGTTATTAATAGTCTCCCCTATGTAAATATCATCAGGGCCATGTTTATCTTCCTCTTAATTAATTTAAAACACAGCAATGTCAGGTCGGTTCCATGTTCCTGTTCATATTGGGGTTCAACTGGAGTCACTTTTCATCATAGAACCCGTCAATTTTCATTAACACCAATAGATAGCATACAGACTCCAGATTATTGATGTAAACAATCCTATCATTTTTTCTCCATAAAAAACATCACTTACATATACATTTCACAGCATGTGGGTTTTTTTGCTCATTTTCACAAAACTAATAAGCATTACTGGGATACAGGGTCAGTAAATACAACCACTATCCCTATGGTTCACAATTATATTGTATTACTGTATTTACCTTAAAATAAGCCCATGCCTGCTAATAATATTAGCCCACATATGTCTAATACAGTTCCAAAGAAATTTTAATCCCCCACTTTGAGTGACAGTTTATGTGTTGGTACCTTTAGCTTAATTATTGCAGAATAAATACGGTAACTGTTATATACTAATATCTAAGATATTTTATCCAAGGCTTTCTAACTCTTGTTATAATAATGCCTTTGTTGAAAGACAAACAAGGATAGCCTTTCATCATTTAGACAATCTATCATGTTACATCACCTCTCTAGTGGGACTATCCCTCTAATATGACCACCTCTCTAATAAGATCAAATTATTTCTCTGTAATTTACTACAACTCTAATTAGACCACTTCTCTAATGTGACTGGCTTTCTAATAACACCTCTCTATTAAGATCTAAGTCTACTTCTGTAATAAGATTACACCTCTAATTAGATAACCTCTCTAATGTGACTACTAAACATCTATAATAGGACCAAACTAATAAGCCTACCTCTCTAATATGACCACCTCTATATAACCACCTGTCTAATGTGACCACTTCTCTAATATGACTACCCTTTCAATATGACTACACCTCCTTTAAATTTAATACACTGAGGATCGACAACCTATCTTGAATATGTAAGACAACACTTCTTTTCATGTTAATTCTGGTACTTACATTGTACTTATAGAGCAATTAACATTATAAGACTGTTTCACTGAGACAACCTCTGCTGTTGTTTGACTGTATTTCTTGCTGTGTAAATTCTAAACATTTATATTGTTCTTTAAGGATATGCATCTGTTTAATTCCCTTCCACCCAGTATTCTATATATCCTCTGTATCAACTCTCAGCCGACGACGCAGCCACTGAAGCATTACTGGTTACCATATCAAATATAACACACAAGAACTTGATATGACAATTTTACATGAACAAGTCTCACTACAAGTGTATATTGTAACATTTTAGCCAATAAACTACAGCTGTAACTTTGGCGTAGTAAGCTAACCCCACAATAACACTTCCGTATTCCACATATTTGTGAGAAACACCTGCCAGACACCTACACTTACAGGTATCTTATCATGCTACCTGGGTTAACACCTGTCCATAACGAGCTGATAAGATACTCACTCCTGGGGTGCTAACTGTGAACCCCAACAAGATTACACCTTTTCCTTCAGAGGGAAGGGGTTAGAGGTCAATCTCTTCAGAAGCTGAGGTCAGACCCTTCAAAAGCGAGAATTAAACTTTATTCTTAGTCAATATATAGTGTATCAACAAGTGCCAAGTAGACTTGCTAAAGTCCTTCATCTTTCGACCACCACACTAGTTATCTGTATATAAAGGAGTGAATGATAATGTGTGCACGAATTGTATATTTAGCTCAACAGTTACTAGGAATATATAGAAAGCATATATTACGAGAGAGAAAAAAAACAATTCGGAAAATTTCATGAAGACTTAAGAAAAACAACAGAGAAAAAGTCACTTATATACATTCTCATGTAATGTCATAGGTACATTATTTTTGTCTTGAGTTTTTAACTATTCAACACCAGAGAAAAATATTTCCTATGAGATAGATCCATGGACCAATGAAATTCTATTTTTAGTAAAAGTGACCTTGACCGTTGAAGGATTAATTATAAACGGCT
>JAUMHH010186585.1:0-14501 GCA_032359455.1 Chlamys rubida | reverse complement strand
ATCCAATAAGGAAAAAGATATGCAATGAGGGGCTTTTTATTGGCTTCAAAACAGATGAGGGAGGGCCTGAGAACCAACTAATTTTTTTTTTAGCCTAACTAACCTACAGAGGCAGTGATGATAATGGTTTGGGCAGTATCATTTTAAAACATAGTGATGTAATGTATTTAATTGCTCTGACTGAAAGGTTTGAATCTGCCCAGTATACTTTCAGATCAGATCACCATTTAAATTCAATCATTGTATTCCGAAGATTAGTTTGAAAAAACAGAATTCAACTTTGTGATTACCCCTGTTTAATATTTGATCTTTTGTATTGAAAATATAAATTCACATGTTTTACATGTTATCAACTGATGTAGTTTATTTGATCATTTGGAGAAAGTAAAAAATAGGTGAGCTTTTCTTATACATAAATGTACCAGGCCCCACTTGTATTAGACATCTCAACTCTTGAGATTTCCTCAAGTCTAAGATTACCATAGACAGTACAATCCGTGAGACTTTCCTTATCTTTGGGATGTTTTATACAAGTGGTCCCAGTCTATTAACTTGTAATTCTTTTCCATAAATCTGTAATTCCTGTTTCCAGCAAAGGGTATTTTGTGGAGCCAAGTAATTCTCTTCCATAAATCTGTAATTCCTGTTTCCAGCAAAGGGTATTTTGTGGAGCCAACCATTATAGAGACCAGTGATCCAAAAGACAAGATCATGCAAGAGGTAAAATATTAGTCTGTTATCGCAAAAAATGTTAACTTATAATGCGAGTTACTGGATGAATTTTCATGTAAAATATATATCCCAACACATTGAGAGACAAGTATCGACTTTGGTTATCTGGTCGTCAGAAGATGTGATTTATTAAATATCAAACGGTATCTAGATAACTGAGTATAAATGTCTGATATCTAAGGGAAAAGCTAACTTTGTGAAAAGGTTGAAGTCCTTTTTTTTAAGATATGAGGACCTATTAAATTACATCATGATATTTAAAACAATCAAACCTCAGGCCGGACCCCAAGGCTGAGATACCCTACATACAGAATACACAGTGTGAAGGGTTGACATATGGGAGGAGTAATTTTCCTATCATATTGTTTGTATACAGGAGATTTTTGGACCTGTCGTGGCGGTTTATGTGTACCCAGACAACAAGTATAAAGAGGTCACAAAAATGGTCACCGAGACTTCACCTTTTGCACTGACAGGCGCTATTTACGCACAGGAAGAGTAAGTGACATAATTGTACATAAATCATGCAATTGTATACCATATATATAATGATATTTTTTTTCGCCTCGTTAAAATTCAGCCTATGAGTCTGTAAAGAAAACGTCAAGTGTAAAACTTTTCCCCTGCAGTTAAGGTCCATCAAACCTATAATGTTATATAGAAAAGTTAATTAAGAAACACTGACAATGTTTAAATAGTAAAATAAACTTGGTTACTTCTGCAGGAATGTAAAAGAGGAACTGGTTGATATGCTGAAGGACTCCGCTGGTAACTTCTACATCAACGACAAGTCCACTGGGTCTGTGGTAGGGCAACAGCCCTTCGGAGGAGCTAGGCTGTCAGGTAGGCACTGGAGTTCCCCTTCAACCTGTATACTGTACATGTATAGATGCTTATATTCACGACGGTTTTAATTCGAAAATTTCGCGAATGCCTTAAGATTCGCAAAAAATAAAACCCTCGTGAATATTTTGAGATTTTCACCATAACATCCATACTTCACATGTGACTCTTCACCTGGATGTGTTTTGTAAATGTCGAATATACACACCATATTTAAGCTACGTTACTGTTCGTTGCTAGTAGTAACAAGCACTCGGGACTCTTTGCGAGCTGTTCCGAAATCAACTGTCTGGTACTTGCTTTCAGCTCAACATCATTCACTGGCATTGTACCCTGCCTCCAGCACACATACACACATGCTCGCATACACAACACACATGGGGGTACGTCATTAAATGACCTCAGCTGTTGATAGGACGACGAACCCTATACAACCAAATCACTGGCATTGTTTACTGGCTGAATATAAAAATTGCACCACAGTTTTAACAAAGATTGATATCACAAACTTCCTGATCATGAATATTACTGAAGGTACAAATGAAAAAAAATGGATGTTTACATGAATGATATAATAGTGTTTCTTTTATGTATGAAAGATATATACTACTCACATTTATTCGTACTTTGTGGGAGTGATACAAACTCTTGTTTTCATTCCAGGTACAAACGACAAAGCTGGCGGTCCACACTACCTACTGAAATTTGTGTCCGTCCAGTCTGTCAAAGAAACAATGGTGCCATCTAAGGAATGGCGGTATCCGTCGATGGCCGCCTGAGGATGTATCGGCACTACAGTGTATAGACTGCATGCATTGCTGGCCGGTGACTGCTGAGTGTGGTGCACGTGGACTAGGGACATAACATGTACATACATATAGTGCTCCTTGCCAAAATTATGAGTAGTTTGACTGTATGTTGTCGTCAAAAAATTACATGTCAGTTGACAAGGTCACCATTTATAAGCAATATACTGTATTTAATTATATCCTAAAAAATTAGCCTACTTTAGAAATATTAGGACTGTCATTCAAAAGACAATTTTTCATTCAATGAAATATTTAGTATATTTACAAAAAAATATAGTTACATTCTGTTATTAAATATTGTTTTCTTCAACAGAAACAAGACGGTTTGAGTGGTTGTAATTGATAAGGTGATAAACTTCATAAAAATTTGGAAATTCTCACTTGTAGAAATATTCATTTTTTGACTCTTTAAACTAATCATGGTTTGGAAATTTTTTCGTTGGCTTTGGTTTTGTATCTGTATTAATCTATAAATAAAGGTATATTTGCGTACGGATGTTTTTGCATTAATTAACTCAACACACAAAAAAATATGAATATTTCCACACTTTTAGAGTATACTTGCCAGGGGTATTAAAATGTTCTGACATGTTGACAGTATTCAAATTAACAAAGAGACAGTTAAACTAAACATCTGTAAATATAGGTCCATGTTTTATCTTCGTTACCAAATAATTAAGCTGGATTATGAAACGGGTTGATTACTTGGATCTTTTAGAACATAACAAACAGATTGGTATTTTTCTGTACAAATCCAGTCATTTTAATATACAGCCAAATTTGTGGCTGGACAATATTGAAATTCCACTCTAGTTCAATGTTTAGTATTTAGTGTAAAGATAATTGATATAATTTAACTGCTGATGTCATTCCAGTGTGTACCTAATTTCAAATTAGGCTCTTAACGTCATTTGACCTGTTCTAATCCTGCTTCATGTAGTTTCTTAATACTTTTTTGTAATAGTCTGACTTTATGCTTATATTTTTAGAGATCTGATTTTAATAGTCGGAATATTTCTGTAAGAGTGCTAATTTTATGTTTGTATCGTTAAGAAGTATTTGGATTAAGGACCTCATCCAAATGTATCACATATCGTTGCTATGTTTGTTATGCAATGTATATGCCCATGGAAGATTTATATGTATATATTAATATGGCTCCAAGAGTACACAGAAAAGGAGATGTTGTAGAGAGCCAGTTTAGAAATTCAAGTTTTATTCATGTATAATACTCAGAATGGTTATCATATCCGATTTCATGATCTGCCTATGTGTACGTCTGCTGTTATATTTTTGTTAAAGCTAGGTATTGGAGAATATTAATTCTTTTCCTCCTTTCATATTTGAACTTTTTCGAGTATGTAATGTTAAGGGTGTCAGGTCGAGTCTGATTTGATTTAACAGGTGTGTTGGGTCAAGTTGTACTTAATTTAATTGGTGTATCGATGGTCATTCAGTATTTGATATAAATTGTGTGGCAAGTCTTACACAATTTCCTATGGGTCTATTACTGTATTTTATTATTTGCATTTCCCTATCCAGCTTTATAAAGTAGACAAAGCCAAATAATGAATATTTCAGTGAGAGCAAGGAGTATTAGTGGTTTGCCCTAATATGGCCATCCCATCATCCGTTGCACTTGATAAATCATAAACATTACATTATGTATAGGGTATGTATAGCTCGATGGGTTAGAATTACTGGTTAATTAAGTTAAAACCTTTTTACGAAAAAATATCAATAAGTTTCTTACTGGTGTTTAACATTATTATCCTTTTTTATACTGTATGAAAATTTATGAAAAAAATATACCGTACAAACAGTATAATGCAAAGCTGTTTGAGACAATGTTATGCTGTTATTTGATACACTTTAATGCCCATCCTTATGGGTTGTAGTTGGAACTGTATGAGAGCCATAAAATACAGGACAACATGGGACTCCAAAGTTTGAGTCGTGTTGTGACATGTACATTTTGAACATTCATAAAAACCAATTGAAATTCCATTTTTTTTTAAATTAACTTTAAGCTTTTTTTTAGCTGATCAGTTTACAAAAAGCATTTAAATACAGTGAAAATGAAGAAAAACAACCCGTTTTAGCCTTTGTGATAGCTTAATGCCATAGGCATATGTTAAGTACAAACTGTTCTTTGTTTTATTAGGGCACTTGTTTTTTGCATTTGATTTCAAGAAGCATAATATGGAAACAATATAAGATAATATACATCTGCTCACAAGAGAACATTTAGAAGAATCTTATGATCCTGAACAAAATTATTTCTAAACAATTTTTTTTCTATTGATACTATAGAATCTCAATTAAGATGTACGTGTTTTTGTTTTGTATGCAGAGACTTTCTCAGGTCAGGTTTGTGTGTGTTATAGTTACATTATATTTATTTAATTACTCAATAAGAATGATATGTGGCTCAATATTTGTGTAATCTTAAATATTACCCATGCTTTTTCTTCAAGTTTAGAGAGAGATCCAGCATTTTACACTTTTGCTGTAATCATTGATTCATCATTGGAGTCCAACTATTCCAGATCTACTTTAACACTGTCCATTGAATGTTACTAACATGTATTACGTGTGGAGGTGATGCTTGTACGTGCATATCACATTAAAGGTAATAATAATGATCAGAAGTTGGTTTGTTATACATGTACTTTGATGCTTTCATAATTGAAAGAGTTTGATGGCATAGCTAATTAGTTGATGGCATAGCTAATTATTTGATGGCATAGCTAATTATGTCATTGATTTGGCCATATATCCCGGGTGTAAATATCTTCATGTATATGTCAGTTTAGACAATATGCTATACATGCTTGACTATTTGCTACCAAGGAGAACTAGAAAATGTATACATTACCATGGTGATAACGTTGGTTAATAATCTGTTACCATATGGTGATATCGTTGGTAATTTACAAATGTATTCATTACCATGATGGTATAGGTAAATATATCCACTACTATACTTGATAAATATATCCGTTTCAGTGGTGATATAATTGGTAAATGGTAAATACATCCACTTCTATCGTTGATATACGTTTCCATGGTGATATCATTGGTAAATATATCCACTTCTACCGTTGATATACGTTTCCGTGGTGATATCATGTCATCGGTAAATAATCCACTTCTATAGTTGATATATGTTTCCATGGTGATATCGTTGGTAAATATATCCAGTACCATAACGATATAAATACGTGAAGGTACATACATACATGTTCAATCTGTCGCCGGGCAATTCTCGTTGACGACTTCTGTTCGGAAAATAGATATAGATGGTTCCGCTCCCAATGAGTCCGGTCGACGGTTGATTCCGATACTATTGATGCCAATGAATGCATGCGTGCGTTTCATGGGACTTTGTCGGGATTCTTAGGGAGAAAGTCTGTCCACCTCCTGCACCGTCGTCATGCCCGGGTACTACCAAACAGTTTAACAACGTAATCCCTCCTATGTTAGCCCGAGTTTCTTCTGGCCCTGAACACCAAACTTTTAAATGTTGACAGATAGATGTCTAGTGTAGGGGCGAGAGGAAACTTGGGCTACTCCTGTGAGCGATTTAACCTTGCCAGAAGACACTGTTGTGTTTTCTGCTCTAGTCGTTGCCCAGACTGGCATAATGGAGGATATTTGTTTCTTCTTCACCTGTCCCCGACTCTCCGGCTGCATCATGAGTTTGCAGCTAGGTCATTAGAGGTCAGTCAGTATGATTACGCCACTACTGACATGAAGCTATCTCTATATCCAGCTAGGCTGTAATATTTAAATTTGAGTTCTTGGCCGTCGAAGTTTGTCGACCAGATGGTTTTCCAGCCAAAACAACAGGAAATAATGGAACAGATCTTTCGTTATACCGATTATCAGAACTAACGTAGGATACTAAGTAGTTTCTACTGACGAGAGTCGTGGCTTGAATTGCCGAACCAAACATCATGTACGTAGAGGAGTACTCGATGCTGCCCAGCGTGATACATATAGTCACTCGACGCTTTTCTGATAAGGAAGTGAATGATCCTTACCGTTCACACCCGTGGACAGCATCGTTCTGACGGACTTCAGCCGTAGGTATTCCGTTTAAGGAACCTCTTAGGTGTTCACGATTTCGTGTTTTTGCTCACTATATGCACAGGCGCTCGAAATTAGACTCTTGAACGAATATAATAAAAAAAAATCTTTTTTTTTAATTATACATCTAAAAAAAGAGACGATCCGGATCCTGATCCGCTTACACATGGATGTACTGAAAGGTATGTTGGGTCAAGAACACATTCCCTCGTAGTCCGTCTCCATATGGTTTTGTAGGGCTTTCGACTTGCCAAATTGTTTGTCAGTAGATCTTGTATGCTTTTGCACTGATTATGATAATCTAGGAGTATATGATTTCAGATTCATCAGTTTGGAAATTTGAAATATCAAAGTTTTACTTTACACAAACAATGTACGTATTAAACGTGTCGTAACGGTTCAAGACCGACTGGTCCCTTTGTAAACCCTATGATTTGTATAAGCTATCGAGCTGTTGATTCGTTAAAACTAGTCCGATATATCTCAATCTTTTTGATCCAGTCGCGAATACAAACTCTCTTGAATTAGACGTAATAAGTACAAAAACTGATTGGTTTTCAGTATATGAACATGTCCGTGACCTCATATTCTGACAGTTGTACCGATAGGAATAGGATTTATTAAGTGGCACACAGGAAGTAAGGAAATAGCCACATTCTAGGCAATAGAAAACATTGAACCCCATACCTTAGCTGTCGGGTGTACCCACATTCTCGATACATCAGGGGTTAAGCTCACTTACGTTCTCAGCACCGTACCCCTGGAATATGTCATAGCCAAATTAAAGGCTCGGTCTGTGACACCTTGTGAAAGAGACAAGAAGACTAGTTTGATCCTTTGATGTACATCAAAAGATTTTCGCGGTCGCCTAACGGTAAAGTTGGCTTGCATTGAAGTAGAAAGTGATCGTAACCCCTGGTTTATGGAGGAGGATGCAAACACTTCGGGAAAATCGACATGGGGATAAATAAAAAACAAGATATATTTTTTCATTGTCACACATTTAAATATTTATTTCTTACGTTGTATTTTAACTCCGATACTATTTCCTTTTGTAGCCATTCAAAATAAATAATAGTTTCACCTGTGAGTTTTTCAGATTTCGAAAAGGAACGTATTGATTGGCATTGTCATTTCTGCAAAGGTCAACACTGCATAAAGGTGTAAATCCCATTACGCTGTAAAACACATATTCCTGCGCGTGCAGTGTTCAATCTAGTAGCACTATATCATTTCCTTAATATCTGCAGTGTTCTATAAATTCCCGTGACAAAGCCTTTTCTTATCTCGGACAGTCTCCATTGACAAACCAGTTTTTTTAATGGGACTGAAGAAGACTGCTGCATTGGCTTACTGTAGTATTGATGGGCTTGGATTGAACTACATTGCCCTATGACCTTGATGCCTTGTCTTCGGTGTGTCTTGGGGATCTGAGTGCAATATTAGTGTCTGAAAGAGTGTACTTAGCAATCGGCCTGGAAGGATCCTCCCCGTTTAGTACATTCATCTCCCCTGACGTTTCACTTGTAAACTGATTGTTTATTTTCGTACAACGGAACAGATTACGCAAGGCTGTTTTGAATCGTGTGCTCATCGAACAATAGAGAATAAAGATCATTGGGTAACTATGGTATACCACCACGTTGAGCAGGACACTTATATTGCCCAATGTTTTCTCACTTATGTGGATTGTTCCGTGGAGCATTGTCACTGTCCACAAGATAAGCATCACTCCCAAAGGAAGTTCTACTAGAGTCACTATGGAAACGATACAAACTATCAACTTGGTCAGTCTAATTCTGTTTTTGTGTCGTTGTTTTTCTATTACGCCTTGATGCTCTTGACTTTCACTGACGTATTGCATGTTTTGAGCGTCTGAGCGACGGAGGCCTCGCATCATGAGGACACTGAGGACAGAAAGACTCAGGCAAGGTCCTATGATCACTATGGTAATGTAAATCCAGTAATATATACACTCATAGAGTATCTCATTGCCACGTAACCACTCTGCATGCATAGCTGTGCAAGTGAACATGGTGTGATTGGAGTTCTTTAATTCTTCCTCTGCTAAAGATATATTGACAGACTTGAATGCTCCGACTGGAACGAGATGGTATTCGGTGTCCATGAACCTGCATAAGTGCAAAGCGAGTGACGTAATATAGATAGTGGTTATCGTCAAAATGGTTTTCTTTCTTGTGAAATATCGCTTTGCAGCGAACGGACGACAGACGCACACGTAACGATGGGCAGCCAAGCAGACAGTCAGCCATATTGATGCGGTATGCGTAACTGATGTAGTGTTCTTTATGATGTAGTCCCAGACACGACAGAGGCGGAATGGCAAATGCGGAGGGTCTTCGGAAGACCTCAAAAAGGCATAGAGGCTGACAAGAAACACAGCTTGCGGTAGGATACAAAGTGTATCAGATACCGCGACTCCAATCAATAAAACGTTTGTTGTAGACATCATTTTCTCCTTGAAGAACACAAATACAACAAGACTGTTTACGAGAAGGATGATAAAGGCAAGGACCGGAAGTATGTAAACAAAGACGGGTACACCCTCTTTTACCTCTCGCCAACCCCACGGGTGTAATACATAAGTGTCGAATTCATTGTCAGATAGCTCTTCGTAGTGGTCCACAAACGGAAGTGCGTTCGATATATTAGGGAACCGCACGTGCGACTTTGGGTCCCGCCAAATTACTCCTATACTGTAGTCATCCATGGATTCAAAACTGTCCGCGAATCCAGCACTGTCGTCATAATTAATATCAGAGGAATACATCATAGTAGAAGTATACGTATCCATCAATGTTGATTCGTTATTTTATCTATCGAAATTACACCATGTACAGTACGTTCTTCTTCTGCACATATCACGAAATTGGCATGTTCAACATACTGTTCCAAGGGCCATTTCGATGCAATCTTATTTTCGCGATTTCGAGTTAAAATGAATCCTCCGTAAAATTAACACGACAGTGATCCTCTGTGTTCAAGTATATCTACCAAGTTAAGCTTAATACTTACCGGTAACAATACCGATCTTAACTAATTCTACGGACCTTATAAGTTCAATAACACTACAGACTTTGATAATTAACACTACACTACACTCAATTAACACTTATAGCACGAAAGACCTAATATATAACACTGCTACTTAAGAACACGACATACCTAGCAATCTCGAAGTGAAAGTAATAATTGCGCGAATTATTATTCACTAATTGTGCGAATTATTATTCACTAATTGCGCGAATTATTATTCACTGAAATTGAATGAAATCAAAACTGTTTACTGTACCTGTAGTTTGTCTGAATATCAGAGGTTACAGTATATTATGATCAATAAATTGCTTTGGTTTGATTTGTTATTGATTTACGTCAATTTAAAGCTATGATTGTGTTAAAGACATGATAGATCAATTGAAGCTAGTATATATCACTTTGGCCTGCTACATTCTTCATTTTAGGCATTATCTCGCTTATTCTGGGCGATTCGTATGTTGGTCTCCATAAGCAGATGTTAGAGGTTGGACTCCCGAACACATTATCTTCTGTCCATTATAGAGATTGAATTTGTTGGGGCTTGACGGGAATATTTCCTCAGATACGACAATGATTTCAAAGTTGTTCCTGTTTTTGTTCAATTTAAAACACATACACATCTTCAAACAATAATCGCTTTATGTTCCTTCTCGTTGAAAACACACTCACGGTCGACACAACTGACAAAGTAAGCAATGAATTCCTGTTTGAAATATGTACTCTGCGTTTAAACGGCGGCAGAAACCGTGGAAGTATTCAAAGTTTTGCTTATTGGATAGTTTTCTTGCAACATACGACAATAAGCAACCACTTATCAATGAGTTTTGTTCCTTCTGATTTCACACGTTGTATCGCGACGCCATGTTGATTTTCCACAACTGGTCCGATTTTTTCTTCCAACACAGGCACTCTCGAAATCACAACTTTCCTCGTCACGGTTTTTAAATTGCAACAGGTATTGTTTCCAGGTTCTTAATATATTGCCGTCGCAGCTTCTGGTTAAATTTCGATAAGTAAACGTCACGATTGCTACACTGTATTGCCTTTAATATTTCCCTGGAGGAAACCATATCACAGGCTGTTGTATCTACAATAGATTTTGTGGAATGTTAACACGTGCATACTTATATTTCACACTGGATCATCCATGAACTATATATTTAAAATGTCTACTGCAGAGTCTGAGAATAACAATCTGCACAACAACGACCCTCCGACCTTTGGTGTGTGTTTGGGTATTAATAGCCGTGCATACGTACTTCAGTAGACCAGTGGCTGGACAATTAATTGGATGAGATAGTTTAGCCTGCAGGTATACAAACGGACACGGACATTGCAGCGAAGAATGACATGGATGTTGACCGCAACATGCAACTCGCTGTAGGGGGTTTGAGATATCTGATTTAGCAGATTACATAGATGAATACTCACTTATCAAAATTATAACTATCTAACAGTGTAGCCCAGAGGTTGCTTAATTTGAACTACTTCCACAAACATGTCACTAACACCTGTTTATTTAATGTACATTTTTCACATTAACGCATTGCATGCTATAAAGCAATTCATGTTGTTTAATTTTTCTGAATATCTATACTATCAAATAAATGTCCAAACCTAAGTACTTTGTCCGTCACCGTAACTCAACAACATTATAATTTTGATATTATAACTAACAACTTTTACATAGCATCCTAATAAAGTTACAAAAATAATAACAGTAATTCTTGATTGACGCAATTACATATACATATGCAAGGGATAGGCCTATAAATTTACACTTAACTATGATTGTTTTATATAGATCGTTGTCAGTAACAGGAGAAAACTACTAATGAAATATTGCGAATTAAGATTGTCCTATCATCAATGCTATGAACGTACGGACTCAAAACCTAATGTGCTTAAAATCTGGAAAAAAATGCATTACATGTTCCGACGTTTTGGAAGCCGGTAACGTTGCAAGCAATGTCCCACTTTGCATCTTAATCCGTGTATTGGAAGGGACGCATGGGAAATAATTATGCGCATAATTGAACAGCAACAGTGTTAAAACAAATTGGGTCTACATTTATTATTTTCTATCAATTTTTGTATCGTAGATTGCGTAAGAATTTGTCAAAATAACTTCGGAATAATTATTACAAAGTGCCTATAATTGTAGATTAGATCGCCTCGTGGCTTCTACCATTCTCAGATTTCACGATTTTTTATCTACACTCAGCCATACTCTGTCTGGAACAAGCGGTCACGTATACATGGTACATTAATACAAACATCCATGGTGAACAAAATATCGGTTCCCATATGTCGCACTACGATATTTGGAAACGAATGACAATGCTTCTGCTTCTGACGTTAGCGATCGTGACGGCTGACAAATAATGACAACTGTTGGGAAGCTGTTTGAGTGTATAGGCAAGCTGTAGTGTTTTTGAAACCTCTGTCTTTCGTTACGGTTTTCCAAAAACGAAATGCATTAAGCCTTTTCCTAGTCCAGTTCAGCTACACAAATAAACCGCGTCTGCATAACATGTTTGCACATAATTCAATTTATTGTTATTTTATACATTTTTGCATAGTTTCGGTATGATTGAATAAGAAGATATATACGATATGTAATAATAATTTAACTTTGCTTGTATTGTATCGTATTAATTTCAAATGCTTAGGTTAATTGTCCATGAACCAGATAAGGATCAATACGTATCCCCACTGTGGCCCCTTAAGGCAATCACAAGACCAGCGTGACGTAACCTTAAAACACCCACTAGATACCAGTTTCATTGTACTGCGTGCATTAACACTGAACAGATACTCAGCAATTTCTGACTGGAAGGAAGTAATAACACAATCAATCGAGGTAAGAATATTTAAACGCTTAAATGCATGATGATGGCCTACATTGCATGAACGAGGGAACGGTATGAGTATTTTATAATGATGGGTTAAATAAACTCCTGACTACGCAGACGGTGTGCCTGGCTTATATCGTGTATAGATATAGGTTAGAATGTATCTTGATAGTAGAATGCTATCAGTAAATTCAAGCGTTTGGGTTGACACAGTTAACTGTAATAGTACACTCACCGGGTTGTCGTTTTTTAATAATAGTTACCTCCCTTTAGTCATTGTGTCCCTTTGATGACATTTATTGGGCCTTTTCTCTCAACACTACACTCCCTTACAATTTCTGCTCAGGCCTTTGTTTTATTCATGCCTACGCTGAGTTTAAACATTATCCAAACGTGTGAACAAAATATCCTCGCTCTCTATAACTCCCTACATCCTCACACTAAAACACAGCTGAATGCTGCCAGGGTCGGGTTCTGGTGACATTTTATTTAAAACCAAAATTCTGATTGCATGCGTTTCCCAACACCGAGAAGAACTTACAGTGACACAGTGAAAGATTTCATTTGAGTTCGATTTACCCTATCTTACCTATTTAAGTGTAAAATATTTTCGTTGTTTTATTGAAACCAACCAAAATTGAAGTTTTCTTTCTAATTGACGTATTACGTTGACGCTGTTTACTTACTGCCAATAAGATCACATGACAACGTTTTGTACAGTGGTTTTATGAATACGAGGGGAACTGTTCGAAGAAATGAATCAAATCACATTTTTTGTGTCGGAGTTAGTATTTTACAATTGGCTTTTGATTCAGATCCGGGGTGGTCCATATAACATGGCGAACGTGATCAAGAAGAAATCCGGCGTAGTGCTGCCGTACCTACCTGCTGAGGGACAACTCAAGGCCGGACGCAAGGTCATTCTGGAATACTACAAGGACGAAGACGAGGCAGAGGTTCATGCCATTATGAAATATATCGTCAATGAGGAGGGCGATTGCTTTCCTACGGAAGACCTAACTAATGTTGAGGACTTCCGATCTTATTACCCGTTATTTGACCTCTTTGTTTGTCGTGACGTCACTTCCGGTGAAGTAATAGGAAGCTTATACGTGAAGCCTATTTTTCCGGGACGATCTTCACACATTTGTAACGCCGGTTTTGCAGTTAAGAAATCATTTCGAGGACAAGGTGTGGGGAGGTTCCTGGCTGGACACTATCTTCAAATTGCGCGTGACCTTGGTTTCCAAGCATCTTTGTTCGGTCTAGTGTTTGCGTCCAACGAAGCTTCTGTGCATTTGTGGCGAAGCATGGGTTTCACAGAGATTGGGCGCATCCCTAACGCGGGATACCTCGAGGGGCGTGGCCTTACTGATGCTTTAGAGTTTTATTATGATTTAACCAAAATAGAAAAGAAAGTTTAATCAAATCACCTGAACGACATGTTTATAGTTGATGAACGAATATATTATTAATTTTCGTGATTATATTTCTTCTAGTGGAAAGATAGTTCTGTTTGGTTGACAAATGAACTTGTTTTTGTATTGTTTGTTTTTGCAATGAATGACAAGACCAACATCACAATCTGCCTTTTTAAACGCGTAACTCTGTCACAACTCTATTTTTAACAGAGTGAATTCGGCTGCTTATTATTACAAGGTGGTGACGCGTGAATTACTGGAGATGTACAAACAAACGTTACTCTGTCTATGCCATAGTCAAACAATTAAAACAGTCCATGCATTACAAGAATTGTGTGGATTCGTTTTATACGCCCGCAAAATGCTATGCGTATAATGTCATCAAGGCTCTCCGTCCGTCTTCCTGTTCATATTTAATTATTCAAATGCACATTTGAACATGCATACAGACAGACAGACAGTCATCTAGCTATAGGTTCATAGATACACGAATAACACAAACGTTAACAAACAGATGCCTTATTTGTGAGAATGGAAGGGATAAAAGAGTCAAATAAATCTCTAATAAACGTTTTACAACAAAATTTTACTTCCATTTATTCTAACAGGTTTTATGTATAGGAGAAACACCGAAAACTGTGGAATAGTCAAGATAATGGATAGTTCGAGGCCCGTTAGGGCCGAGAACTATG
>JAUMHH010186574.1:0-14502 GCA_032359455.1 Chlamys rubida | reverse complement strand
TACAGCCAGTGCTGCCATTTCGGCGCTCACAGCTAGCATTCAACAATTCTAGCACTACCCAACCACGTACTCATTTAAAGCTGAGTAGACTGGAACAAGCGGGGTAACGTATCTTGCTCAAAGATACAACACAGTGCCGTGACGCGAGTCGAACCCGCAACCCTTCGGTTACGAGCCCGGCGACCTACCACTAGACTTACCGTACCTCCGTATTTCATGTGACTGTCCATATTTTAATGTTAAATTGCAGACGTTGTATCATGGAAAAGTCGAAAGTGTAAATTCATTCACTAATGGTTACGTCATGAAAAGTCTTGCATACCATTTTGCACTCCTAAAAAAATAGCAAAATTGTCTCGACACGCTTATTTTGGCATGACGTTATTCTTGTATCAAGTTTTCATGTGTGTGTGGGTTTATGCGGCCCTTGTCACAGTGGCATCTATGCCAGAATTATTATATACCAATACTTTCATCACGACTTGTCTTCTAAGCAGAAAGTGCCTTATGATGATAAAAAGAAAAGCAAAAACGTTTCACTACATACACTTGGAACGAATTCGAGGATAGGAAATTGTAACGACCTGTTTGAGAAACCGAAGCTGTCTGGGGTCGCACGTGTTGTGTGTAAGTGTAATTATGTATATCGAAAACAAGGAATGTGTATTTTGGAATCTGCCAAAAGTTATCACAGTTCGGTGTGTATCAGAAAGTGTGCAGTATATTGAGTACAATTTCTAATTAAAGCGTCTATGTATTTTGATTGTGTGTGCGCACGCAAGCAAGAAACAAAGCACAGACTCACGCAAGCAAGTACGCGCACACGCACGTACGTGTGTATGTAAGTATGTATGTAAGTATATAAGTATGTGTCAGAGGGTATATAGTGTGTATTTAAATGGAAATGGATACTAAAATAATGGGTATGAAGTCGAGTGTAAGCTACATGTACAAACGAATGTGCAAATAAGAGATTGTCTGAAATATGTCTTCTATGTATTGTAAATGAACACAATCTTTTAAAGCAACGTTAGCATGTCTTTGAATCTCTTGATATATACAGCGTCACTTCGGTAAAGAAAAAGGTTTCATGAACTGTTATAAGGAATTGAATAACACCATTGAACAACATGATAACAGTCTTCTACTAGGTTTGTCCTATGGCGGTTCACCTCTTATAAAAGATGTACACATTCACCTACAACATGCTTTATATTAATGAACAGCTGTGTTTTGAATAATCACTAGAAATACAAAATGAGAAAGCATTTATCACTAGAGTACCATAGCCCAAACTACACCCGAGGATGCGAAGAAAGAGCCCAAAAAGCGTATGATTATTTAACAACATCAATCTAAATGATGAATATAATCTTCACAAACTTAAGGCTACCCATGCAGTGTACATGCCCGTGTGACTGTTCTGTGTTAAACCAAGTGCCCGTGGTAGTATTTGTGTGTCTGTGGGTGATGTATAAACATAGAAACTAGTGTAAACAAAATCTCACAAAATCTTACACGGCCCTGACAATTAAGATGAATGTTATTAGGTTAACTGCTACGCTTCAAACCTGTAAATAGATGAATTAAGATAAAGTGGAGAACTTAATACATACAGAAGCTGACTGCAGCATGATAAAGATTCCTTGTGACAGTAATTGCAAGGTAATACACCTGTGTGGGATCACTTGGGCTGTAAACGTTCTCAAACATTATTCGGTACATATAGTTGAAATGTCATTTTTGGATGTAGGCAGTGTTCTACAACAGCCCACTATCATCTCAGAACAAATGTTAGAAACATATGGCTGTCCATAAAAAAATACAAAAACCAAAACCAAACAAAAAACTCTGAACGGAAAAAGCCTTCGCAAACTTTAATGTAGACAACACATTACATTACCTCTTATCATTCGTAGAGTGGGTGTTTCCAGCTTATACATGACCCTTGACACACTAGAATGTTTAGGTGATCCTTAGTCTTGATTGTTTAGTTTAACCATATTTTATTGTCAAGCAAATGGACTTTACATAGACTGACACGTGCTCCTTAGGTATTAACGAAGATAATAGCAAAATATCTGTTCATGCACTTCTCGTGCAACTGCAGTTAGAAGTTTCTTCGTTAATTGATACTAAACATTTTGAATCAAAATAATTCCATCTTATAATTATCCTAGACAAAAAAGGAGCGATTTAACGATTGTCATCAAAATCATAACAGACTTGTGACTGCCATGATGGTGCGGGATGGGACGACGGATACTTCTACTTATCAAACTTATCAAGAAAATTCGTGTGAAATTTATCTTCCGTCACTTGAAATACTACGTGGATCAGACTACCATGAGAGCAGGCTTCTATGTGCGACATTCCTGGTTTGATTTGGCTAATAGCTCGGGTCACACTATGTGTGGGCCTGTCAATTTATCTCTGGTGTGAGAAAACAGCTTACTGCTATGTAGTTTGCAGACCTTATGATGTGCCAAATAGGCTTCTTCCACAATCAATCATTGAAAACTATACGATTAGACATCACCAGCTCCGTGAACGAAACAAAAATCTTGTTACATATTCTGAATAAGAGAACGAACATAATTTGCAAATTGATAAGGAATCTATTTCAGGTATCACCTGCGTCCGTCATTGTTTACTTTGTCGATAGCAATCAGCACAGTGCCACTTTGTATGAAGCTATTAACACAGCTGTTTATTGCAGTTGTTTGATTGTAATAGTTTAAGCCTACGTGAAGTACCAAAAGGACGTTTATACAGTGTTCAATGTTACCTGCACTTATTCCGTCTTTGCGTATTGCAGAGTTATTTGCTCTTGGAAGCAGGTATTGACGGAATACCGATTGAATAGCCTCAAACATTTGTACACAAATGCCAGAAAAATCAAAGGACCATTTTAAAACGCTCGATATACTTTTTATATTTATTTGATGTCATGAGTGACTGTTACGGACGACTGGACAGTATATAAAAAAAAAATCTTGTATTACATAGTTATTTAAATGTACGGATGACCATTACTGACAGATGGACAGTGATTAGCTGTATTTGAATGTGCTTTTATTCGAAGGATTCTTCTCAACTAGGTGGCTGTGTTTTGATTTTTTTTTTATATGTTTCAGAGCTATTTAAGGCAACAAAGGATCGTTACGGACGAATTGACATCGTATGTAACAATGCTGGTATGGGCGGGGAGACGTACCCGCAATGGGAGCAAGTCGTCGACGTGAACATCGTACGTACGGGACAATAACATTATTTCACACATAACTTTAAGATAGCATCTCAATATGTCTACCAAAAAGTTGTTTAAAAATAAAGTGATTTGAATATATCGATTAAATTATAGGGACTACTCTTGAACAATATTTTAGCATGCATATCTGTATGCATCGTCCTGATTTGAAAAATAAAGACAGGAAACACATACGGTGTCGTTTGACATTCATTTGATCTGCCCTTTTACAAAATCACCGTTTTTAAAATTTTATCGCATTCTATTAATTAGTATTTATTGCAATTTAGTTCTCATGGATGCAGATTATTGTTGATTGTTCATTAAGCGAGTTACTGAACCCATACTATTTTGTATGTATTGTTGTATGTTTACAGAAAGGCATGACGCGGGGCTCGTTTATAGCCTTTGAATACCTACGAAATGACAAGGGCGGGAACGGAGGTGTCATTGTCAATATCTCGTCTGCGGCAGGTAAACACGTGCAATTCAAACGAAAAGCAAAACGATACATTGTAAAAGGTTGTACACGCCACAAGTAACACAAACATTCGTTATATACAGTTGTTTTTGTTTCTGTGAAATATAATTACAGTTAAAATTACAACATAAAGTTTTTTGGGGTTTTTTTCCCCCAAAAAACAAATCATGTACGCCCAACCATTGTAAGATTGTTCATTTTCTCCACACCGGATCAAGAACAATTGTCATGATATTTAGAAAAAAACAGGGGGGCATGTTTATTTAAGTTGTCGAGAAATTAATACAATATATCGGATTGTTGCAAATATTTAAAACTCAAACGACATTATTTCTTTTTGTTTTTCAAATGAATCTATCTTTAATGTGTCAATTAAAGTCATTGTATTTGCTTGACCGAGAAATTTGATATATAAGAACATATTTGTTTGCTTGTGTTCATATCAGCTGACGCTATCTTGTTTTATCAGTATATATCACGATGTATATCATTAATTATGTAAGAATATAAAGCTATCAGGAAGGTTTATCATGTTGATGTCAGTACCCTGTTGTTGAAAGGTGTCACTTGCAACTATTACAAACAATCCAAATATCCTAACTACAATAACGAGAGAGTCACAATCCTTGTTTGTTCATAAACCTTTATGGGTTAAGATATAGTTTTCAAGAGATACCAAATATTGTGATTAGACATGCATGTTTCAATCAGTATAAATTCTTGTCCATTCCTTTTCTTTAGTATTTTGACCAATTCAGAACAATGGGAATATGCATGTTTGAAGACTTTATTACTTTGTAAAGGATAATTCGGGGTAACACTGGCGGTCACGTAAGACAGTAGCAGCCAGTACTTACATCGAATATAGATAATGATGAGAAAACTACGCATGGTTGTGGCAAAGCTTGTCACGAGTTATCATACCAATGGCAATTCGTTTCCGTAATATATCAATTATAATAGAAAGAGTGAATTAAAGGGTTGCACTAGTGGCGGATCAGGAGGTCGAAAAGCGTATGGCCTGAGGGAGCCGATCGGGGAAACAAACCTAACTGAAAGGGTTTGCTGAAGCCCAGAAACTCCACTAGATTAGCCGTTGTTGTACTACGAGCAGGTAATATGAAATATCGGATATGATACATTAAATAGTCGAAAGAACTACTGTTATGATTGATACATATACATTATTAGTTTTTAACTTAGCATGAATAGCATGACGATTCGCCATGTCATGTCCGTATAACGCCATGCTTTTTTGAGATTGCTGCTAGACCTCATGTCCTATCCAAATCAATGCAATCAACACCCTGCCTTTCCCTGTGAAAATCCATCTGTACATGAACACATGGCCTTGTTGACACTAATAAGTCAGCTCAAATGGTCAATAATCTTTCACACTGGCCAAGGCCAGAGTCAAGATCGATGATATGATTAACCGATTTCCACACTTTGTGAGTGCACAGATTGAATGTGTTGTCCAGTTGTCAGGGCAGCCCACAGATAACAGAATGGGGACAAATAGTGATCTACAGTAGTGACCTCAGCTGCTTTGAATTACGTTAATGTTAACTAAGTATACATAAAGAATATCATTTTAATGGCATATTGTCCCCTGTTGAAAATCGTCATTGAAGCATACGTTATCAAGTAAAATATTGAGAAGTTTGCATTTAATTGAAACAAAGTTTATTTGTTCTAATTGAATCACTTTCCTAGAAGTTGCAAAATATTTCAAATGTAGCTTTTACAAAACCTTGCTACATGTGTAATACGTATTTCTAAGCAAGTGCAAAAAATAGCCATTCAAGTTAAACAAAATCATTTCAAACAATCCAATACCACTTATACATGTTTGTATGAAGCATTTTAACTGATTACCTGAAAAAAATGTCAAACTGAATAAATCATGTAAATTTGGTTTGTATGACAAATATTTGCAGAGACAGCATTGAGGATAATTACATTATATTTCTTGAACTGTTCTTATGACATAACTTATTTAAAAAGATTTTGATTACATATGAATTTTGAATTTTTGTCACATTCAGGTGAGTAACTATGTTCCCTTTCGATATTGCATGTTCCATTTTAATAAATGCGCTAATCGCATTTCTTTAACTGTCCCTATATCTGGCTATGTGTCTGTTCCTGACCAATATTTGGTGTGGGCATAATATATATATATATGATATTAAACATACCGCTCTATATTTTGTTAACTCTGGGTCAAAACACAGGCGGTCGTTGACTGGGTTCGTTCTACGTAAACTCTGACATTTATTGGTATCTAATATAGGGCATTCGCTGTCTTATTTAAGTCAGTTTTGACAAATTGATTGTGGGTATGTTGATATGCCGCCAAAAACTAATATGAGGCTGGTATTATTCATGACTGAAAACTACCAATTTATAACAAAATATGTAGTTTTTGATAAATGCACTCTATTTTACACCATTTAGAATTTTTTAACAACAGTTCAACATTCTGTTTTAAACTTGACCAATTATTTATTGTCGGCATCTGGCGATCGCGATACACTGACCAACTTAACTAGGGCATATTTACCATCACGACAAAACAAATTCACTTGACTTAACATAATTACTGTTTTTAACGTTGTTTGATGAAAACTTCGATTTAATCGGTCAATACTATGAAATTGCATTGGTACAACAATGTTCATGCTTAACATTTGAACTTTAAGACGGTGTTTAATTGCAGACACACCAACATATGCATGCTGACTCCTCACGGCCCCTACACACACTCGGTACTTGTTCACGTCCAGGTTCAGCATACATAATTTTCCCTTTATTTCCAGGTTTGTCGGTCAACCCTATGTCACCCGTATACTGTGCCACGAAGACCGCCATCATTGCACTTACCAGGTGTCTGGCTGTAAGTTACCGATATCGATTGAAGATGTTTGTCTTTTTTGAATGGCTTGGTATGGTTCATTTTTATAACGGGAAGCATTATCTAAATGTGTTTGAATGTGAAATGTGATCATAAAGCCAATTAATTTGTCGAAAACATCCTGTGATCAAAAAAACTATTTCTAAAGCGTCTTTCTTCACCTACTATTATGACAAGGTATTGATGCGTCATTTCAACGGGGAACTTCGAAATCAAAGTGTGTTTTTTTAAAAGTGTTCCTGGTCATGATGTAGCTAATAGTCAATATGTGTTTATGCAATTTTAAACAAATACTAATGTTGATAAAATATAGAGGAAGGAGACTTAAAATCTTGTTATTATTTGTGACTAACGGTACAGTCATAGCTACAAACCTGGCAATTTCATAGTATTGACCGATTAAATCGAAGTTTTCATCAAACAACGTTAAAAACAGTAACTTGGACATTTTTGTAAAACGCAAATTTCTTCGATTTTGTTGGTCTTATAAGTATAATATTTCTATTAGATATGTAATTTACAAATATAATTGTTTAATTTTAAACTTAATGGCATTGGGATTGGTTTATTCGTGCATGTATGCACCAAAGGTCTGAATCGCGATCTTTCTTGTCATATACTTGTAAAGTTGTTATATGTGTTCATATATATAAAATGCCACTCACCGATAGGAGCCTTTATTGAAAGTGAGCATTTGACGATTTAGCTAATGAAGGCACCATCGCGTATATAATGTATATGCTATTTATCGAGTGTTTTAAATGTTGAAGTAAAAGCTGAAAGTGAAATAATAATGCTATAAATATACTATAATTATAAGGTTATTGGGATATATTTACATTTCCACTGCAAGTTCCTCTATAAGCATTACGATAAGAAATTGCGTTCATAGGGCTATGCACGTCATTTGATAAGCGTCATTTTGAATTTTCTCTTCCCGCCTCGATTTACATGAGACAACTGTTAGTGACGTTAGACTGTTCCAGGAATCTCGTTTGCACTGACAACACAGGCTCTACAATATCGAAAATTTAAGGGAATATCTTTGTTAAGGTTCATAATAACTAAACATTTAGAATGTAAATACAAGTGTTTGAACGGTTTTCTTTAATGTCCATACCGGTATGAACTCAAACCGGTTACATACATATTTACCATGAAACCATAGCCGGCATCATGTATGTAACCGATTTGCGTTCATATCGGCATGAAATTTAAAAAAATGCCGTTCAATCCTGTATGAATAATTATTGTTTGACACTTCACAGAAATTAAAACTTCGGTAATATATTTTTATAAAACTTCTAGATGAGCCATGATTCTCAAAGTGAATATCAAGTAATAGCATGATAAATAGGTTTCAAGACTATTTATAATATCACGCTGATATTAAAAGAAACAAACGTAGCGTCATTGAAGCTGTCTTCAAATGCACAGTTTGTTAATGATATCACTTTGTCATTGTTTAATATGATCACGTACTAGCACGAGACATACACAGTTTGTTTGATTTCTCTCCCTTTAAAGAAGCATTTCAACATTATTCCACATTGGTATATGACAGTTTGAACTCTTTTTGATTCGTGTCTAAACAAAAACAGACTTTTTTTCATGAGTGACTGTTTTGTACAGCTGTGATAAGCGTTATAAATATCCATTGGAAATATTTGACGTTTGAAAAATTCATAAAGTGTAAAACGAATACTGTTAATACTTATAACACCTTAGACTGTTATAAATAAATATCTCATGAACACTCTTTAATTTCTAGATGATTGGAATTTAAAAATATCAATCAAATGTAAACATTAATCTTACAAATTTCTATTTCCTTTTTAACCAATCAGATATCTGGTTACACTGGTAACGCTGCTTTTGATTACAGAGTAATGAGGAGGTGCGGAATTGTGGTATACGGGTAAACACACTGTGTCCCTCCTTTGCTGATACAGACCTCGTGAAGCAGATTTCGCCATTTACACTACACGACGACGCTGAGACGAAAATGGAAAACAGTGCAAAAGTCACTAATTTCCTCAGTGCACATGGTCTTATGACGTAAGCTATCTCAGTCTTCGGCTGGTATTGCATATGTAAAACAGGAACTAGAATGGTCAGAATCTTATCAGGCCTTTCTTATAACATCAGGTTAAACACTTTGTTTTTAGAACCCTCTGATACTAAAAGTCTGCAAGAGCATTTCAAATATATTACACTGCCTAGAATATATAATATTTTTGATAGAATTTTATGACTGACTGTTTTGTTAATGAACTAATATGACATTTTTATAACCTAGTACATATATCATCTAGGCCTCCAATAGATTATTTTTTTCAGATTTGACACCAAAAAGAATTTGTAGGATTTTTATAATACAAATTTGGCATTTTACGCTATAAGATGAACCCCCATTATCGATAAAGGTTTAATTACGATATTATATTTTGTAAAATCTGACAATCTAAACGCATGAGACATCCCAACTTTGCACCACCCCTTTTGCTAATGCATTTTTTTGGTTATAATCAGAAAACAATATATCAAATGAATCCTAATTGTTACAATATGATTAGTATTTTTATGGTAAAACTGTTCTAACGTTTTCATTATTTTCAATTTACTTTCAAAAACATTCATGATAATTCCTTATTATAATATATTCATAATATTTAGCTTTCACGGAAACTTAATTGATGTTGCTTTTCTTGATTTAGGACAGACACGGTAGCGGAAAGTTTCATGGAACTAGTAATGGACGAAACAAAAAATGGTGCCGTTCTCCGAGTATCTAAAGGGAAGGGAAATGAATACTGCAAGATAGAAGTCAGTGTGTGAGACTGGGAGTGTCTGTTAATATTCATACATTTGGAATTAACCTTAAATTATATCATACTGTATCGTTTAAACATGTCACTTTCCTCTGATCGATTGAATCAGGTTGCAGTGTTACAACTTACCAATATTTGATTACTGTGCGGTAATTTTATGCTGTTCGTTTAGGCATTCATATTTGGTTTAGTCATTCAAAAAGCTTCCATTTAAATATTCTTCTTACTAATCGGGGCATGTTCTATCATCCAGAGGAATATGGGATGTTTAAGTGCCGTGCTGTACTGAAAATTAACTTTTATAATACGCCGGTGCTAGAAGCTTTTACGGTCTTTATGTTTGTGAATTATATGTGGAAAGAGGTTGTGATTTTCTGTTCGTAAAATCATCTCTATTTATTTGAAACTCCATTGTCGCTATCTAAATTATGAAAATGGATAAAAAAGACAATAGCACAAAGGTATTCTTCTATTATTAAAATATTGAGCATGGCATTGGGTGAAGCATATATCATTTACTAGTTAAAAAGCCGCATTTTAAATAAAAATAAAGGTGCCACATCCTTCATCATGCACGGCAACATTGTATAAAACATTAAAACTTTCTTTTATGTTTTAAAAGATATTTTACATTAAGGTGTATGTCGGTTCACGAATCTATACATGTTTTGCATATATAAAAGGTTGTGAATGAGGTCTATAAATCGCAATTTGTTTTAATGCTATTTTTTTGTTTCTGTGAATCGTATTAGCAATGTGTGTTGTGTTTATAACAAAGTATCATATAACTTTTGATGTTGTGATTGTATGTATTGTTTTAAGTTGTTCGATAAGATAAGCTTTTTGATGTCTTAATACCAAGATAGCTAACTCGTACCATTACACGAAACTGTTGTACAGATGCATACATATTACGAGGTTTTATTCAAGCTTGAACTGTTGTCAGCTGGGAGGGAAACATCTCATCGTTCAGTATTGAGTATTTGTATATGGGCGAAGTCAGCTGTAATTTCTGTGGGTTTTTTTCCAACACTGGTCAGATGACCAGTGATCATCATGATTAGTGATCATCATTCTTCTTAAATCGCTGATTCATCACGTACCACAACGATAGAAAACTGTATTACGTGGACATACAGCATTAAATCATACTCCCTGTTAATTACATACAATCATACTCGCAATCATTGAGGGGCCTACATTTCAGTTAGACGTTTGGAGTTACTGAGGAGTTATTCGTGAATATTCATTCAAAAGTGCACTTATTCTATGGCAGTTTTTGTTAACCTTAAGTGTGAACACTGCAGTGTAAATCACACAAAACACTCCGGAATACAAAGGTATGGAGATCACCATTAACAAACTTAAATAATCGAGAATGATTTGTAAGAATAATATGTTCATTAGAAAGAAATAGGCTTTGTATATGCGACGCGTTAGTTTTCTTTAAGAGTGAGCATTTTTAATTGTGGTTTTATAGAGATTGAAAGTATATTGTTTAATGGACCAAAATATTTAATGGTATATATAACATCGCTAACAACTCAATACTAGAATCGCTTTTGTATTGTCATATATCTAGTATTGTGTTTCCCTGTTGACTCTTCAAGACTTTTGATAGAAATACACGCAGTTAAGAAATGATATTAAAACAGCTAAAATATTGTTTCTTTTTTAATAAATGATATTCTTGTGAAAGATAATATGCACAAAATCAACTGTTATTATCATAATTTGGTTGCAAACGAGCATTCGCCCAAACTATTTAGTGAAGACACGAACTAAGACCATAAACAAACTAAAGGGAGATATTAGGTTATGTTCGGTCTGCAATACCATTTACATATAATTGTATAATAAAAATATTACTACTACATCATGTCTAAAAATATATATGTTTATTGAGTGATGATTGAGTGTGCGTTAGATATCTGATTTATCCAATATTCTGTACATCAAAGACACGTTTTGGTTCTTTTCTGTACCAAACGTCGAAAAATATTTTGACATCAAGCGGAAGATTTTAAGGGAGAGATGGAATTTTAGCAATTATGGGATATCACTAAACACACATTACTCTTTTACAAGTGTGAAGCATTTGAACATGAAGGAAATGTGTTTTTGTCTTTCACAGACTCTTTTAGTTGACACGGGTTAGTTTGATCAAATGATTTTCATTTATTTTCATTATATAAAACGTAGTCAGATGTGTAATTATTGTTCAGTGTACTTTTTATGTTCCATTTATTGCATCTGTGAATACATATTTATACAAATTATACAATACAGATTTTGAATATGTTGACGGTTTTGTATTCTATCCTTGTGTCATTTCCTACTATGTTTATAAACAGAGCAATGATTTGTTTAGAAATCACATCATATCACTTGTCGTAAACAAGGTAAACAGAAACAGATAAAATACGTAAGTGTAAACACAAGGACAAATAGAAAAGTTGATACGAATAAACAACAGTAGGAACTAAAAATATACCAAAATCAACGAAAAAGACATCGACAGGAACTGAGGAAACAAAAAAACTAAATGAAAGACATGAACCCAACAATTAAGTGAAACCAAGTGAAGGTTAAGCGTTTCCTTCTCCACTTGTGGAATTCATCATCATCAAATCATCATCATCATCATCATCATCATCATGAAGCACTGTTAATACACACATTCACACGCAACTTGAAATATAGCGTTTTTTTGTGTTTAACGTTACATGTATGACTAGAAATACGTCTTCCTGTCCAGTAGGCGCACAAACGCCAGTAAATATCTACAAGAAAAAAAACATTAAAAAACGCCACGTCTTATTGATGTACAATGTTTCCTTTTTAAGCTAATTTCGTCAATATCGTTTCGCCTGTTTGAAATAATATCCAAACTTTCTTAATTACAGAAAAACTTTAATATTTGTATTTTCTATAAGAAGTAGATAAGACAAAGGAAAGAATGTTTTCTTTTCTTTCTTTTTCTTTCTTTTTGCAATAATGTCCTTGCCTGACTGTTTTAATGAGAAATAACTTATTTAAGGCAACTATATATGTGAATGCCCCTTTTTTGACAGAACATGCGTGCGTCCATCTACAATTGTTTTCAGCAAAATAACTTGCTTTAATATCGTTGTTTTTTTATGAAACTTGGTAAGCTTTGTAAGTTATACACTGAATAAGTCGGGATTAAACAAACCTTAGTTAGGATGGTCAGTTATACCAATACTGACCACATGATAACGACGAAGGATGGTACATGATTTGTCGGTATTACGGAGTGGACAAATAGATGATAATGCATATCACATTCCATCTAAGCTACACCTTTATGATACATGTGCTTACGTGTCTGTTATCTTAAATCTGGTTTATAAATAATCGTCCCGAACTTACCTGTAACTTGCTGGCCTTCAACAAACTTACATTACCTTATCATCATCTATTGATCACGTTTGTTGTATAATGCAGTATTACTATATCATGATGTAGTCACTCTGTTACGAATAATCAAAAGACATGACTGTCCTTAGTTTTATGATTTACAGTAAAACTTATAAAGGTATATGCCTGTTTTGGCATACGTCTAATAAACCAGAAAGGAATGCCAATTGAGAATATGACCTTCACTTTTGCATGTACTATACTAACCTAACTTTCACTCAAGCAACAATAAACTGCACATGCCTCCACTACTGACACTTGTTCAAAATAGCATCTTTAAATACTATTGCTTTGATGGAATCAATGTCACCATCCTCTTCAGACACCTACCGATTACACGACCAATAGAACTGCCAAATTACAATCCATAACACTATTCCTAACAGGCGCGTCAAGCGAAAACTAAAACCACTAACCAATAAGCTCAATAATAACAAATTGTAAATAATACAATCATCCCTACTTATAAGATAATATGATAATTACTTTCTATTTAAACAATAACTTATAACTCTACCCCTAGAAGGTAAACAATCACCAATACCCCAACTGCGTAAACACATAAATACTTAATACCTCTACGTCTCTTATATGTTTTAGTTAAGCATAAGTGTAAAGTACTGCCCATATTATCATCTATCAATAATCGATGACATTCTTATATATATGTACGTTAAATATGCTGTTGTAGGGTCAGATAACGATGCTCATTTTTCTTAATTTGCAAGAGGATACGGGGAAAGGGTTATTATCACGTAGCCTATGAGAGAAATAGTATTACAATCTCGACAAAATAATATTAATAACTGAGATGTGATCGAATGCAGGCCTACAATTGTATAGCTATGATCGGATTTCCAGGTACCAGAATAACGGTATCAGCGTTGATCGTTTCGTTGACATACAGAAACATGAGGCCCAGAGGGCCTGTATCGCTCACCTGAATATTTAAGCAGTCATAGCAAAATATTCTCATTATATATTATACTGTACTACAAATATTTCACTCGCAAACTCTGTCGACTCCATCAGTTGAAACTACCACCCAAATATTATTCTATGATTCTGTGCTTTTTGGTTCTTTGAAAGTGTTTGAAGTGTTTGACAGATTTTTCCCTATGACTTTGTAAGTAGGTCAAGGTCATTTACCTTTGTTGGCTCTATCCCAAGAAGCTACCAACCAAATTTTATGAAGCCGTTCCTTTTGGTTCTTCAGAACAAATCGTTTGAAATGTTGTTGACCACTGTGACCTTTAAAGTAGGTTTAGGTCCTTTTCCTTTTCAAACTTTGGTGAGCTCTATCCCAAGAAGCCACCAGCCAAAGATTATGATTCTATGCCTTCTTATTATTCAGAAGAAGTTGTTTGATGTTTTTGAAGTGTTTGACATATTTGACCCCTGTGACCTTGAAAGTAAGTCAAAGTCATTATCGTTCTCAAACTTTGTCTGGCGCTATACCAGGAAGCTACCAGCCAAATATGAAAATTCTTTACCTTTCAGTTCTTCAGAAGAAGTCGTTTGATGTGTTTGACATATTTGACCCCTGTGACCCTTTGTGTAAATCAAGGTCATTTTCCTTTTC
>JAUMHH010186563.1:0-14504 GCA_032359455.1 Chlamys rubida | reverse complement strand
GTTCCTGATGTTGTCTGTCCTTTTGTTTTTGGTGTTGCCTCAGTTCCTGATGTTGTCTGTCCTTTTGTTTTTGGTGTCGCCTCAGGTCCTAGTGTTGTCTTTCCTTTTGTTTTTGGTGTTGCCTCAGTTCCTGATGTTGTCTTTCCTATTGTATTTGGTGTCTCCTCAGTTCTTGATGTTGTCTTTCCTTTTGTGTTTGGTGTCGCCTCAGTTCCTGATGTTGTCTTTCCTTTTGTTTTTGGTGTCGCCTCAGTTCCTGTTGTTGTCTTTCCTATTGTTTTTGGTGTCTCCTCAGTTCCTGATGTTGTCTTTCCTTTTGTTTTTGGTTTCGCCTCAGTTTCTGTTGTTGTCTCTCCTATTGTTTTGTGTGTCTCCTCAGTTCCTGATTTTGTCTTTCCTTTTGGTTTTGTGTGTCTCCTCAGTTCCTGATGTTGTCTTTCCTTTTGTTTTTGGTTTCGCCTCAGTTCCTAGTGTTGTATTTCCTATTGTTTTTGGTGTCGCCTCAGTTCCTGATGTTGTCTTTCCTTTTGTTTTTGGTATCTCCTCAGTTCCTAATATTGTCTTTCCTTTTGTTTTTGGTATCTCCTCAGTTCCTGATGTTGTCTTTCCTATTGTTTTTGGTATCTCCTCAGTTCCTGATGTTGTCTTTCCTATTGTCTTTGGTGTCTCCTCAGTTCCTAATGTTGTCTTTCCTTTTGTTTTGGTGTCGCCTCAGTTTCTGATGTTGTATTTCCTATTGTTTTTGGTGTCTCCTCAGTTCCTAATGTTGTCTGTCCTATTGCTTTTGGTGTCTCCTCAGTTGCTAGTGTTGTATTTCCTATTGTTTTTGGTGTCGCCTCATTTCTTGATGTTGTCTGTCCTATTGTTTTTGGTATACCGTTCAGTTCCTAATGTTGTCTGTTCTTTTGTTTTGGTGTCTCCTCAGTTCTTGATGTTGTCTTTCTTTTTGTTTTTGGTATCCCCTCAGTTCCTGATGTTGTCTGTCCTTTTGTTTTGGTGTCTCCTCAGTTCCTGATGTTGTCTTTCCTTTTGTTTTGGTGTCTCCTCCGTTGTCCTTTCGTATCAATTTTAAGTTCTTGTTTGTCATTGTTTTATGATATTGTAGTATTTTTTTTATTTTACTACTTTCCCTGGAGATACATTTTTATGACACCACTCCACAGATACGTTATGGTTCTAGAGTGACGCGTCATTAATAGTTACAGGGGCTCCCAAGAAACCTCGATATATCCGTTATTACTACATATTAACTAACCCAAAAAGGTACCAAAAACTGACTTTGAGATAAACCGCGTGATGTTCAATATATCCAAATTCATAATAAAAACAACCGTAGTCTGTACATATTTGAAAGCCTATTTGTCTACGGCCTTTCACATTTGAAACACTAAGGATGCTTCAAATACCACGCTACCCACTTACAGGAACAGCATCAGACCCTTTATTGTCGATAAGAAGTCGTTGTCTGAAACGTCTTGATGTTCGACCGCCGTTCACTTTGACCTTGAACCCTGCCTGCTAAATAAATGTCCTACATCATGTCTTACATTGGTTCCATTACACCGCTAAAGGTTGTGGACATCCGGTTCTGGCCTTCTGCCTTTAGGCACGCTAGTACTTTTGAAAGCATATGAATAATTAAACACATAAGCCGAGGATCTGTATATAAATATCCATGTATCATGGAACAAACACATGCTTCTTTAAAGGGCGTGTGAATAAACGAGACAGTTGCGTTTAAATAATGTTGTCTAATTCCGGTTCAAGTGTAGCCAATGACTTAGATGTCCTAGCTTCTGTGTGGGCTTGCATGTACATGTGGAATTCAGGAACTCGCCGTCTGCATACTGGATTGATTCGCGTTATCTTTGTGGAGATCAAAGCTTCTTTCCTCTCTTGATATAACTCAGCTTAATGGAGTTTAGTTGAGTTCTCAGGACCAGTCAGCTGCTATTCAGATCTCGTAAACATCTCGCCCTGAACGCGATATGGACAAAAATGGCGACTGGAGTACATTCCATTTAAAAACAAACGAAAATCTCGCAAATTACAAAGAAAATAACTATGTTCGAGCAGACCAGTCGTAACATTTCAATCAATACATGGTAAACCCCAATTCTACTGTTGTAAATCAACAGGTAGGCTGTCAGATTAATCTCTTTTATAGATCTACCGATATTTTGCGTGACTTGGACCGAGATTTGCTCAATCCCATCACCGTTGTCCAACCCGAAGATAACATAATTAAGGTTGAGATTGGGATGGCAGGGGCAAGGGCCGATATTTGCTCGCTCCCCTTACTATCGTTCAACCCCAAGATAGCATCGTCCTTATATATCCTTAGAGATTTGGTTGGCATGGGTGGTGTGGATGTAGTAATTTTTAATCTACAGCTCAACGCTACAGTTTTATTTTATCAGGTACTACATTTTACCGTTACATTAGTTCATTGACGTATTTAAAAGGTTCGGGGGAAAATGAGCCTGCTGTATCCATATGCATGTCGGAGAGGCGATGACCTTGACCCCTACAAACCTGACGAATTGGAGGTTTTTCGGTGTTTTCTTCTTAGTGGACGCCTACGTTGCAGCACTATTGATATATATTTTGTCTTTCTCACTTCCCTGTTCTTTGTGTTTGACTGTGTCTCCCTAGGAACCCGTCTTCATATGACGTAAAAAATGGAATCTAGAGTTTGTTTTTCATATGTAATAATTGGTTCAAAACACACAACAAATGTCGTTATTGATAGTTTTAATGAAAGGACGGATGTCTGAATGAACACACATACCGTCTAATACAATAGTCAATACTACAAGGAGTTCGCGCAGATTACTCCAAGTTTAAAAAGATAACGACTTTGTGTTAGGGTTTTTTAAACCCTTTGTGATATCTTCTGAAAGGTATTGTTGTGATTTATAGTATGGTCTGTTCGTGACACAAACGGTAGTCTGTATCAATCAGAAGTCTTTGTGTCCGTGTGATGTCTATTGCGTGACCACAGTCTTGAGCTTAGGACACTTCTTCAATAGAATTATTTATAACTTCAGCTTATATATAGGAGATAATTTTTGAAAATGGCGTGACATTATTAAATGCATGAGGTCCAGTTCGGGAAGGCACAGAAATATCATGAAATATGTTTTTAGATTTTGCTACATTCTGGCTGAATTTTACCATTGTTGATGCATGCAGCCATTTATCAGGCTGTGTGATGCAAGGATCTGTATTCACGTGCGCAAATGCAAGGGTGTTTTAGTGCGCGTATCGCCTTATTGGCTGAACTCATCAGTTGCACACCACTTATCAAATCGACGAATTAAAAAAGCATACATTCCAAATCGTTATGGGACACTTTATCTTAGAGTAACATGAAGTCATTATTCCGTTGCTAGTACCATTTTTGACTGCCGTTCTTGTTCAAGTTTTATTTATTTTTTGGGGAAGCAGATTACAAATAATACAGGGGAACTACATATATTTAAAATAAAAAAAAACTACTGTATAACATGAAAAATTTGTTGTGTATCAATATTCGTGGTTTTCGTGGTTGCTATTGAACCACGAAAATAACTACAACAAATTTGAATGATAGGATATCCACGAAAGTTTGTACCACGAAATTATCTAAATAGCTTCAAACCACGAAGGAAAATAACCCCGTTATACATGTAGGTATACAATAAAACAATACTACATATATTTATGTTATGACGTCACAGATACTGCAGCAGTCGGTTATTTCGCAGATGAATTTACTAGTGTTGCGCTACTACACGTGACTGTTTATATTTTCATGTGCACAAAACACAAGCTATCTGCTGACCTCAGACAAAATCGTGTAGTATTGTTTAACATGTGTACAAAAGACCCACACAAAATCTAAAATGCGTTTTTCATCACAAACAATAAGTGACGCGTCCAACCCTGTTCATTTCAAACAATTAAATAGCTTCGAAAAAAAACAACAATGCAAACACTACGTTAAAATGTATCGTATTCTTTTTAAAATACCTTGTCCCCTGAAGACTACGCAAAACTTAACCTCATGCGCCCCACTGTAGGATCGTATCGGGCATTTCATGCTCCCCTGCAAAATCGGTGATCATTTGTTTTTCCATCTGCTTGGGTGAGAGGAGGGGATGGGATGGGTCCACTGCATTAAAATCTACATGTATATTCAGCATTTCTATATTTCCCCTAATGTCCTTTTTCTTCAACATGTTTTATTTCCTTATTTGCAAACCTCCCGTCTACCCATCACCTAGCATATGGTACTGTTTGACCTTGTTTTGTTGACGAGCCGTTCAGACTACTACGTAACTAAATAAACATATATATATATATAAGATTACAAAACCCCTTTCCTGAATCTACTGTAGTTTCGAAACCTAATTAAAACATGCACTCTGATGAAATATAAAACCATGGAACGGTTTAGCTCAGAAACATTCCAAACATCGGATGATCTATCTGTAAGGCCCGTTTTTACTTACATGCAGTGTGTGTTTTAAGCGCTCTTTTCCTTAAAACCACATGAAAGCTGCATCAGGTTGGTACCAGGGGACTCGTAACAAAGGCAGTGTAAAAAGCGGTACAGTTTGTTCTTAGGACGTATCGCCCGTAATGGGTGCCGAGAGAGCAGCATAATTTGTATATACTACTAGCCTGACAAATGGTTTCTGTTCCCAAACTTTCTAGCATCGGTTTGCATTTTTGCCCCAAACAATGCTCCGTTTAGCTCGTTGTTTGTGTCTCGAGTAAGGTGCTTAAGAGAATTTCCAACTTGACAAGGTTTTAATTTAATTAAATAATAATACGATTATAAGAGGTGTGCGTCTCAGTTATGGTGATTCACACATTTATAAGCATGTATATCTAAAGTTAAAGACAAGGGGAAAGTTGGTTTAAATGAAATACATCTTAAGGATGCCCGTACGGCTGCTAAAAGTTGTAATTACTTATTGTAAACTGTTTTTTTCTGGCATGACTTATAATAAAAGCTTTGATAAATCATGTCTGAAAAGAAAACCATACCTTGTGGAACGTTGTGAGATAAAAAAAAAAAGATAAAACAAACCAAAATAAAAATCATCAACATAGTTATGAGTGTACAAATCCAGAGGTGTTGAACCGAGGTTTGAACCCTGCACTCCAGGTTGTTATACCATAGCTCTGACCGATTGAGCTGTCTCATTAACGGAAGTGTCCTAGGCCAACTGTGCTACAGTTATATCAAAGCGAAAGTTTAGGGGAGGTAGCTGTTTATAGGGAAAATAGAAGTGAATTGGGACATGGATCCGTAATGCACCATACCTCACGACTAGTAGGACTATTTCGATGATGTTTAGAGTGTGTACATACTATGACATATAACTTTATGATATACCTGGTGAATTTAAAATAGTAAGACAGCGAATTGTAACGACATTCAATCCTGTATAAGACAATATGTTGTAAATTGTAACCAAACTTTTTGTCGCTGAAACTCAACGACTGTTATGCACTATATAATCAAATTGACGAATTGAGACAAAAATGGACTACGAACATTTAAGCGCCATTTTTACTCTATGGTGACATGGCGTCATAACTCCATCCCCGGCGGTATTTTTTTTCGCAAATATTGTTCCGTTCAATCTGTTCGGAAGCAAATTGAATATTATTACGGGGTGATAATGAAAAAAATACTTCACATGAAATGTTATTGGCATATAAATATCAATTGTCGGTACATGTATTTAATAAAAGCAACATCGCACACCTGCTCACCTGTTGTCGCATGTTGCATTCGTTTATTCCGTTAGGCTGATTGGATTTACACAGCTTGTCACTCGGGCTGAAGTCCTCGTGAAATGTTTCCATATGTGCAATGTACTCGTGTTATATGCGACGACAGACGAACACATATGTGTGGTGTTGCCCATACATTATTTTGCCACTATTCTATTCCTTATTTTTGGCGGGCACACATGTGTACAACTGTACTACAAGCGCTTCCTAATGCAAAAGAATATAAACAGAAGAAGGGGTAAAGATACATTTTTTTGAGAGTATGTTGCAGCTACAAGATCCGGACCTCCCTGAAAAATGCAAATCAGTATTTATCTGTATTTATACAAACTAAATTAATTATTTTGTAGGATTAAAATTATTTCTTGGAGCATTCCTAGATAAAAAAAAAACAATATTGAAACAGATAACTGATGCCATTTTTATATTATCTAAAATCAACAGGTAACTAAATTATCATAAGAAGTGAGATAGTGTTTTTAAACCTATTTCAAAGAGAATTGCTGGTTAAGAAGATATATTGTAACTGATACGAGGTCTTTATAAGGTCTTAAAGAAACAATTTTGGAAATTATCAGAAGAATGCGATAGCAAACACTTTACCCAAGTTGCTTTAAGGATCCCCGTACTGCTGGAAACTGTTTTTTCCTTGATAAATCATTCCTGAAAAACAAACCATACTTTACGGGACTTTAATTAGAAATAATAAAGATGAATTAAATAAAAACAAATGATCGACAACAGTGTTCTGACTGAAAAAAAGTCAGCGGGGCTTGACCGGGTGTCGAACCCCGGACTTCAGATTGATATGCTATTGGTCTAACCTACTACGCTACCTGGTCAACGGAAGTGTCCATATCTAACTGTGTTATAGTCGTATCCAAACGGAAGCTACGGGGAGATTACTCTATATTGATAAAAACACAATTCAGCGTGACAGGGACCCTTAAACGATTTAAATACAAATGTAGTCTATAATATATTCAAAAATATACTTACCGAATTGCATGTTGTTCCTGTCGAAGGAATTCTGGGAACAGTGTTGATAGACAAAAATCGCTGTGTCTGCTGGAAGACGAAAGGAATTAAAACTGTCCCTTGCATTTTCAATATGTTGCTGGGCAAAGCTGATACATAGTCTAAAAGTGGAAACAATGTTGTATTGATTCAAACAATCAGACAAATTAGATAATAATTTGTTCCGAAAGATGGCGAAAGCTATGACCCATGGGCTACTCCAATCGATTTGTAACGTGCTGATAGCGACACACCACACATTCTCAAAATTCATTGTATTTATATGGACATTTTGCCGTAGCTTACATATACCCATTCGAATTGCATTAGTTTACCTGTTCTCCTTTCTGTTATCACTTTGTCCAAATATAGACTGGGTGAATGTATAGACTGGGTGAATGTATAGACTGGGTGAATGTATAAATGTTGTCAATTTTGCCAAATATAGACTGGGTGAGTGTATAAATGTTGTCAATTTTGCCAAATATAGACTGGGTGAATGTATAACTGTGATGTGAGGACGTGACGTTACGTGGATGTTACCTAAATTTAAACGGCGGATGACGCTTATCCTTCCGGAACGCCCGGTCTTATTCTCCCTGTACGTTTCAAGGGTCCCCATGTTTAGTTTTTCTTTGTATATATTTTGCTGTAGTTTCATCGATTCGAATTCTGGTTTTGTTGATACCCCGGCATTCTCTTGATGTTTTTTGTACAAAAGGATTTTCGGAAAATCAACGAATATCGCCTGATAGTCGTTCTGTTTTGTTTATTCAACGGTACCGCTGTATTATTCGCTGTACATATTTTCAAGATGACAACGGTTTTTGTCGATCAATCAAGAAATAGGAAACTATTTGAAATGCTTCAATAAGAAACTCAAAGGGGCATCTTGCACATCTTCTTGAAAAATTAACCCATAAGAGTCCATTTGTGATAGAAACAAACTCTGTGCCTCATCTGTTTACACAGCTTTTGTGTTACTTGAACAACATTTTGTGATTCGCAAGGAGACCCATTCGAAAATTTAACTCTTTCCGGAATATAGATTCTATTGATGAATTACTATGAATATTAAAATAGCTTCATCGTAAAAGTTTTTGCGAGGAATATCAACATAGTACGCGAAAAGTCCGCGCAAAACAAATCACCAATAACACACAACCTATTTAACAGATGAGAGTGATGGTTTAGGTACATGTATGTATCAAGTAATATACAACCATTATTATACCACATCACTAATAATATATTTTTTAAGCGAGACTATCATGATGTTCATTACTGTATATTTCTAACAGCATTTGAATCCTTTCTCAAGGAAAGTGTCATACGCCAGGTAAAATGACGTGAATCGAATTCGAGCACAGTGCCAGCGATAACAAAGGCATGCATCATTGTACAGATGTAGACGTTTTGCTACACTTTTTGAACGATTGCATCCTGTAAATGATGAAACCCTTTATTCTGGCAGTAGTATAAGGAATGCACTTTGTCAACACATGTGATTTATGTGTATCCACAAAGGTCTATCGATGTTGCACATGCATTGTCTATTTGTCTTCAGACACGATATAAAAATTGGTATTTAATATTGCCGTAGTTTTATTTCGTTGATTTATCGTTCGACCTTTAAAAACGAGTGCATTCTGCTAGAACCATTTATTAAAGCGAAAAGACGTTTAACTCATGATGTTTAAACAATGGTACAGCATGCCTTTAATCTTTGAATATTTTTATTTTGATACAAAGACTGATTTTTTCCCTTTTAAATCCATTGTTTATAATCTAAATTAATTAAACCTGTCTTGGACTTTTTAATTCGAATGCAATTTTCACCAAGCAGTCGTTTCTCATGAACCGTGTCAATTCATTTTGTTTATTGTTGGTTGTTCTCCAAACCACGGAGACTTATTCGTTGTAAATTTATGGTTAAGGTTTGAGAAAGTTTGGCGTTTTCCGATTCCCATGTGTTAAATTAGCGTCTATTGTTTATTATAAATACAACACGACTTAGACAATCATTTGTGTTATAATTCCAATTGTTGTTTGCAAGTACAGTTGGTTCGGCTAGAGTTACCATTTAAATGTTTGATTATTCTATTATAATTGTTGGGTGAGTTTTATTGTCTTGATCGGGTTTTTTTCACGAAGATTATAATTGACATTTGTTTCCATGGCATTTTTTCCAAAATCAAAATATTGCAAATTACGGTAAACAATTGGACATAATGAAACGGTAGTTGTGAATTGCTTACAAATAAAAAAACCCACTACCCTATTTTGTGTTTGTTTGTTTTTTTGTTAATAGTTTTCAATATCATAACTTGAAATACAATGAAGGAAAATCTTACAACTGATGTTCTGTTTTTAGAAATAAATTGCTATATAAATAACATTCATTTTGTTTTTATTTCGGCAACTTTTATTTTATAACTCCCTAAAGGGCCTTGCACAGCAATTGTGAAACTCACTTAATTACAATGGGAGACATTTTCCTGAAAGATTAGTCAAATAAAGTCATTTTATTTCAAAATGTTTAATTAACACTGAATCGTGATGAGAAAACAAATCCCCTGTCACCTATTTAGGAAAATCATTGAATATCAATATTTTACTGTCATTGCGAATAACTCGGTCTTTTTCATAAATGAGGGCGCTGCCGTCTATAAAGGAAAAGTTCCATACAAAATAATTTCATTTAACCATATTGATAACGCTACATACAATAGGTCGTTCAAAATGTCAAACATTATTGGGTTTCAATGTTGCCTTTGGAAATTAAATTGGTTACGGATATTTACATCAGTGTGCTTATGGTGAAGTGAGATTTGTTCTTCTGGTGTAATTCGCTTGTATAGTATTTCAGACACATAATGTTGTAATATATTTTGTCATTATAGCCATTACGATGAAATAATGATGCATCATATTAATGTTCCCAGGCATACATAGGGGATTCTATGAGCGGGGTCCAAGCCTTGATTTTGACAGCCATTCAAACCATCATTAATCGAACCTCTGATAAACGTCTGTCACCACCACTGTTTTGCAACTCGTCTTCTGCCACAGCCATTTGGACAGAACGAACAAAAACGAGCCATGAAATGATGATATGCTATGTCTTTTTTAGGGAGGGGTATCCCTTCGACACCTTTCTTCATATGCTGTTAACCGTTACCACAGCAACAAATCGTCTGGTATGCTACTCTATTGTTGGTTATCTTTGCGAGAGATTTATTTTTCAAATTATAAGTATATGGTCTTTGTTCATTGTCGTGAAGAAAATCAATCATCCTGTGATATTATTTCATAGAATTTCACAAAATAACTTTGCTTCGTTGTACATTACAATATAAGAACACCACTTGCGATGTCAAAGTGAAGACGATGCAATGGCAATTTGTTTTTAAAGTGATGCAATCCACAAAACAGTAGCATATATCCTTAATGTAAGCTAAATCGAAATACTACAGCAGTAAACTTCAAATAAGTCACTGTCAAATTCAAAGTAAACACAAACATACAACAGCAGAAACTGATGAGATATTAAAATAAAAGGTAGACATCGTTAAACGTACAAAAATATCAAGAGGCGAAAATCAAGTGTTCCTCAATGATACCTGTACGCATGCGCGCAGCACACGAGGAACCCAGCATGCTGTATATCTCATTGTGAGGTCATCGACAGCACACAAGGAACCCAGCATGCTGTATATCTCATTGTGAGGTCATCGACAGCACACGAGGAACCCGGCATACTGTATATCTCATTGTGAGGTCATCGACAGCACACGAGGAACCCAGCATACTGTATATCTCAAGGTCATCGACACTCAATAAGGTTATTAGGAATTATTTATCCGTCTGCTTTGTTTCCTTTTTTCCTTATTCTGGTATCTTAACAATCTTTAAAGTTGACGTTTCAACTAAATTGTGGTTTGCAATGAGGTATATGTTTTTTTTTAGTTTTACATGTCGACTTGCGATTGGGGTATATGATACCTGGTACTCCTTATACAGGACTGAAACACTTCGTTTCCAAATATATCTCAGTTAGAATAGCAGATCAATTTTGGTGTCTTCAAGAAGTGAAATGAAGAAAGCCAAAGTCGCCGGGGATTTCCATTTTTCACTTTCATGACCATGTAGTAGGATATGGCAGGCTAATTTGCTTTCCTGATAAGATATATGCATTGATGAGGAACTGGTAATATCAGTCAGTATCGTCAATGATTCCTCTGTAGGATACAGAAGAGTTCAATTTCCTTCAGTACGTTCACATTATTTTCTCCCCTTTACTTACTAAAATGTCATTACGATTTATATTTAGATAAAATCTGGCCCTTATCGTTGCATCGCGTGATTTTGTTAACGTGGAACAATAAACTGAGTGGAAATGCAAATCTAACTCAAACACTTTAACTTATAAGCAGCTGAAAATGAACTCAGTGATTGGAAAACAGTATGGGGACGCGTATTTGTATCAAATGTGGGAATTTAACAATACAATTCACCAAAAGGAAGAAAGTATATCATAAAGTCATTGACATGCAAATATCTTGATAATTGTGTTTTATGGCAAGTATTTGTAAACTGATTATTATTTAAAATTGCTTTCAATTTGAAATAATAACCACCTTATTTAAAAGTAATATAACATTGATTAAAGTTTGTGGATAAGATGCTGTCTACAAAACATGTACCGAAAAATAAAGAAAAAAAACATTTCCGAACAAAGGTCACATCGAAGGTCAATAACTCAAGTGTTTCTTCTATCACGTGACTGACAAGAACATTAACACATCATTTTGGACGAAGTAAAGGACAATATCACCATCTTAACTGGTTTTACGACATCCTCAACACAAGGTCATTATCACACCATACGTTGGTCAGTCCCGAGAAATTGTTCCGGCAGAATTGTTATAAATAATAATTAACGGGTCAAGTTGTGTGGTAAAGTGTCGCTTGTAAGGCTTTTAGCGGCAAGCCAACGAGCCACCGCCTACAGTTTCACCACTTAAAACAATACCCAATGTCCATCATTGTAGCTTCTAACTGTCGACATAGTCGCAAGATAAGCTAATTAGCGGAAAGAAATGGTTGGTGCTTTTAGCTAAGCCCAAAACAAAAACTCGTAGACTGTCATATACATCGTCGGAGAACTTCCTTATGCAATTTTTGTGATTCCAAACATCTATAAGTTGGGATCATCTAAAAATGTACGTAGACATCACATGGCATTTGTTGGTTTATTGAGGGATTTATCAGAATTATGATACTGTATATACCGAAAAACTGTGTGCATTTTGCGTAAATTCGCGAAGCGGTTTATTCACAGAAGTGCGCCAAGTTTTTTCAGCAGCTTCAACCAATCAGTTTGAGTTACAAGGCCACGTCAAACACTGCGGTTTACGACGTCATCACTTTTTGTGTTGTTTTATTTACTCTTAGTTAAACAAATAACTTGAAAACGTATATCAGGGGGTCAAAAACAAAATTATTTTATTCAAACATATGTTGAAGATTCATGTGTCGTTTCTCAGTGCAACAAGAATAACGATAATCGATATAGGACAGCACCGATATAGAAGTATAGTTTATTTGTAATATGATTATGAAAAAAACAAGAGTGGGCCTAAACTCTTCTGTCAAATTATATGAGAATAGAAGGTGTAACAAATTATCAATCGACGGGCCCGAAGCTTTGTATCTGGGATGAACCCGATGATTAATTATTCTTTCCTCCCACACGTAATAGATGTATTCATGTTTTAGCAAGCAAAATGATGAACGTGTCTTTACGTCGCTAGGGAAAGACATCTCAGACGCGTTATTATTAAAACGTCACCGTCGCGTCGACGTATAAAGGGTGTGACATCAACCGTGTCACCCGGTTCATGCACCATTAAAGATGGCGCAGCGCACTGGACCTATCGTTACATCTGCAGTTTTATGGTTTGGTAAGGAATTGCAGGAGAAAATCATCTTAACTTCGTGTTGAGATTCCTGTGTCTACATTACACAGTGGTGATATATTCTATTAATCTTACATCGGTGTAATGAGGCAATAACATTCAAGGGTCAGACAGATTTAATTAAGGATCCTCGTACCACTGCAAAAAACTGTAACTAATTGTAGGAAACAGTTTTTGTCGGTAGATAAATCATTTCTGAAAAGAAAATTATACATTGTATGACTTTAACAGACGATACTCAACAACAGTGTTCTGAGTGTACAAAATGTCAGTTGACCAGACGGGATTCGAACCCTGGACTTCAGATTGATATACTATTGCTCTAACCGACTGCGTTACCTGGTCAACAGAAGTGTCCTAGTCCAAATGTGCTACAGTTATATGTAAACGGAAGTTAAGGGGAGGTTACTGTATATACGAAAAGCCCGAGCGCAGTGGGACAGGGATCCTTAAATTAACAGGTTATCTTCTTTGCCTTTTCTAATTATGTGCAATAGATGTGTTGCTAATGCTTTTGACTTGACATTTGAAAACTTGAACGCTATAACTACATCGTAAAAGATACTAAAGCTTACACAATATGAACGAACATGGAAGCAAGACAGAAAAAACGCATACAGTTTCGTCATTGTGTCATTGGTATTTGAGCATATTCGAGAGGAGTTTATGTAATTCATGATGTTTTTTTATTCTCAATTATGCATATGTCGTCATAGGTGGGGAATCCTTGGAAAGTCCATAAATGTGGTTAACGAGGGCCTAGTTTTATGTCTAACATATATAGCAAACACACATATAAACTTCAGTGAATATAAGGATAACGTGTAACTTTGCAGAAGAGCCAAGTAAAGGAAAAATACAGAAACCATTCTGTGATCTTGGTTAGACGAACATCAAATTATTATAATATTATAAAAGGTACAGATGAACATTATGTTTTTCTAATCGAATGGTTTTTGTGAAGTTATCATCAAAGGAATAGTTTTCGATCCAAACATTGAAGCATTTCCACCCTATTTTTTACATCACAATTAACACATTTTATAGCCAAATTGTACACTTGATTAGAAGCACTGTAGTAGTAGGGACTGAATCGAGGCGCAGATAGACACACGAACGCGATGTAGTATCACACAAAGACACATTTCCATCCCCCTGGGTCGCATATCTGCACGCAAATTTGACAGCCATGGTGTAACATTTCAACACTAAGCACCATTTTTGTGACACCTCTGCTTGGCTTAGCTTCCCTGCAGTGTATGGCGGCGGCGATAACACGCAGTCGTAGTGAGGCTAGAGGCTTACATATATATATATATATATAGTCACGCGTTAATCTCAGACTAAGCTTCCTTCTCAGGACTAAAGACCAAAGCGCTTGCGACAACCATCTTGATATGTACGTAAATACAGGATGTATCACATATCTTGTTCAAGTTAGGAGTAAGATCGCTGGGCAATGAGCGACAATCGGTACATGCCCTTAAATACACTACGCTTCTATATCTTGCATTGCCTGATGCTTGGTTTCAAGAACCAGCGTTTATTCACAACACCATGTAATAGTCCTTCAAATGGCACAGAGTATACAATTTTCTCAATACTCAATATAAAGGATCATATATAAAGTAATAATTTAATCTTGCTTGTAACAAGCATTTTCACTGGCTTAAAAAATTATGTTATCAACCCATAACATAAAAACATAACGTC
>JAUMHH010186552.1:0-14505 GCA_032359455.1 Chlamys rubida | reverse complement strand
GAATTGTTGAATGCTAGCTGTGAGCGCCGAAATGGCAGCACCGGCTGTATGCTCCCCAGGGAGTTGAGAAAGATATTAGCTGGTTGCAAAGGCCCTATAACCACGGATAATTTGTGAACCGCTTTGAGACGACCTACAAACTTGTTTGTGATAAAGCGGTATATCAGAACCTCGCATTATAATTATAATAAATAAATCAGGCAAAATATGTGGTAAAAGAAAATAATTTACATGAAGACCATTAAAATGGCAATGAAACGTAAAATACGTTCAGTTGTATTGGCGTCGTCTGTTTCATTGGCAACATCCGCCAAAGATGTCGATATTCATATTGAACAAGCACATAGAATGTTTCTTTGTGAGATTATAATGACGACCATTAAAATGGTCCTTGATTTTCATCAAGCTACATTTAAAATAACAAACAGATTCGTCACACTGTTAGTATGTGTGTACTAAAGTGGTACCCGACATGATTTCGTGAAACGCAATGGGCATGTCGTTCAATATCGAAATCAAACAATATTTAACTTTAAGTAATTAAGAAGCTATGAACATGAATTGGCAAACAACCCTATGGTTATGACAATCCAACGGAATGACGTCACGATCAATACTTAAGAACCCTGATCTCTCAAATAACACAACTCACCGCTACACGTCTGCATTTTAGAATCCTTGCAAAGACGTCATGTACACACCATCCTTTATTTGTTCAATTATGTGCACATTGCTTGCTTAAATGTATAAACGTGACTGTAAGCCTTTGTTTTTGTTTCACAATTATTACTATTACTAGTATCCATATGTTGTAAAGCGCTTTAGAGTAATTTTACAAACTATATAGGGCGCTATATAAATGTTGTATATTTTAACTCTTGTAGGTTTGTATAGTTACAACGCGCTGCAAAAGTTCATATATATATAATTTAGTCGGTCGTTAATCTTATTTTTTCTATATTTACTTCCTTCACATGGACATTTAATCCTTTTTTATTATAGATATATATATATATCAATCTGATCAATAGTTTTCCTTTGTTCATATTTGTGGACACGCTAGTATTCCCCTATTAATTTTCCCTCACAGCATCCTCTTTACATTATGGCGTCAGTTTTGTACACATTTTATAGAAGTTTTGCTTTATCTAGATTTGCATTTGTATTGACTATGCTATGTTTTTTTTCGAAAGTTTCATGTAAATAGTAATAAAGAAAATGTAAATCATTATGCAAGTATCTTGAATATGGAAATGCAATCCAAAGGTGTAAAATGTTATGTTAGACCCTCAGTACATCTTCGGCCCTGACCTAAATTCTGCACCCTCGGGTAGAATATCAATTTCCGACTACCCATATGATAGATTCCATTAGGTTTCATCTGACGTTACATAAGTCGTATCTATGGAATGCGTAAAAATACAAATCCACTTTACACACATTAAACACATTAAGCCATACATGCATAAGTTGTATTGCCTTTTATTAAATACAACGTGAGCTTAAGGATCCTTGTTCCATCGATATTAAATTAGCCCTTCTCATTTAATGTCTTTGTACGTACATTGCGGGGGCCAATAAAGGAGATAATTAAACTGCAGCAAAAATGTCATTGCACGTACGCACGACTATGTGAAGGATTTAAAACTGTTCATTTAGGTATATTTATCACATTACTCAACTGCTTTGAAGATAGGAAAGTCTCTACGTATTTTGCCATTTTTACAACTATTAGACCGTTTTTAATGTCATTTATTGCTCACTTCTTTAAATTCGACATCAAAAACGAAACGCCAGCATTTTATTTTATTTGAAAAAATATGAAATTAAATTAAACTAAAAGGTAAATAACCTATTGCACACTTAAATGACGTAAAACACATAGTTACAAGAATACAATTAAAATACTAGAATAGGCTTATATCATAGGATACCTTAAAGCATTCCCTCGTTTTCAATAATTGAGTTTTAAATTACGATCTAACATCTGAACTGTTGTGTGAGCTCGACGTGTGTTTATAAGTTTCAATATTGCAGATTTGTACACAACAGTTCCTTAGGAAAACGTCTGGTTTTCGTTTGACAGATCATTACGACATGTACACTAATTGGCGGTTCGCTTATATGTTGCTTTATGTGTATAATTTACTCTTTGGGGAATTTAAAGCTTCGATGTACCATCTATCCTTTCTATCGATCATTTAAATTTATTTCCCTGTAATTTGACTAGAAACGCATTTTATTACAAAAATAGAAACTAATTTGGGAGGAAAACGCTAGCCTAAAAGAGGGACAAAAAGTCCACTTTAATTTTTTTTATTTCAAGATCAATGCTAATTTACAACATAAGGAGACGTTTTTACCACGACAAATTGTTTACTCTTTTTGTTTTTAAACGGTTTCCTTAAATAGAAATGTGTTCAACCTCCTGTGCTACCATACTGATACATGTTGCAAAGTTGAGCACATACTAACCTGTCTACTGTATCCCACTGCCTGTTATTGCGAGAGGCGACCAATATGCGAACTGCTGCAGAGTAAAAAGAAAACCTTTTTTTGCGGGGTTACAACAAACACGACGTGTATCATATCCTAAGCAAGATCATAACGACAATTATCGGGTATACCCATCGTTAACAGTAATGTACACATTGCAGCGACGCAACATTGATAGAACAAAAATGGCAGAGGAATTCCGTTCAAGATGCAAACTTGCGCACGTAAAAGCTCAGCCAAACGTTATATGTTGATTTGGCAGTTGACGTAGCTGACGTTGTATCTCGTGCCATTCTGCTAAGTCAGGAAATCAGGCACAACACGTGCAACGCGTGATCCACAGTCCTTGGATTGATTCTCTGCAGAAAATGCTCTCGCCGTCAAAGCTGCGGTTTTTGAAGTGATGCCGTAAGTGTACAGCCAGGGTGTAATTGCCCTGGGGCGGTCCTTGGTGTTTCAGGTTTACTGGAAACATCATTTCAGTAATTTAAAAGTATATGTCGTAAGTTATCAAATTAAACTGTCCATGAGGTTTCATTACAAAATATCTAAAGCTGAAAAAGTCAGGTTTGTGTATAAGTGAAAGAGTAGATATATATCATTTTGATCAGTTATACTGCGAATTTGGAGATATACCTAAAACTTTCCTGTCAGTAACTGTTTTTGCTGGTCGATTTTATTTCTCTCTATTTAGTTATGCTTTAATCGTTGCTTAAATGATAATTTAAGACCAGTTTCGCAATGTGAAGTAATGTTTTGAAAAGATATTAAATAAAGCATTAGTAAAACTGTCTATTTGAATGTATTTAGTTTTGTGTTCCTGTAATTACAATAGCAAAAAAAAAAATGTATGTTCCTCGTTCTAGATTATCGTGTTATTTTTGAAGTCATTTTGATCTATGATCATTTGTGGATATTCAAAGATTACATTCACATACGTACAAAGTACGTTTTTAAAATGTTCTTCCCCAACCCACATTTCATTCTTTTCTTGCGGGGACAATTTTGCAGTTATTAATATAGTCAACACTGATTATGAATTTTTCACAAATGATGACTAACAGAAAGATGACCCGCAAACGTTTTTAATTACATAGTTCATATTGTTTGGAATTCCTTGAAGTGATGCATTAAATGGGGTTAACGTTAACAGGAAATAGCGAAACACTGCAGAAAGACGGCACCCAATTACATTCCAATCATGTACGCATGTAGCATCTAAATTAATAAGTGTGCATTTCATTCCTAATTTACCGACAATTTACTCTATATTACTTTTTGTAGCATCTATACTCTAGATGTCTGTTTTTCTTCTTCCTGTTGTGTATACATATTGCAGTTGATTTGGTATTCCATGGCTTGCACTGAATATCACATCACGAATTTTATGATTGATATCGACAGCTAACGGACAAGGTTCGAAAGACATTTTAAGGTCGCCTTCTTGATCCCACTGGGAATAGTATGTTTCCTTTTGCGATATGAATGTCGATGTATTTAATTAAGGTCATTAGCATGCCTTGTTGTTTCATAAACGTGATTCGCACTTTGAAGAATTGACATTTGACTTAGATTTCCATTGCAAATATCCTCTAAGAAGTAAAAGACGCTCACCCTTCCAACATCTGTACCCGTATTCATGAAACCTTTCTATTGCTTAAGCATGGATTTCGTGCTCAAGCCAACTTTCTTGTAACTCGCTTAAACTATAAACCTTGTCAAAAAGTCAAGAGAAAACTTTAGGAATGGTATCTGACTTAAAAGTTTCTCTAAATTTCTTCCACTTTATTCAAAACATCTTATCTTTTTATTTATTTATCACAGGTACGATACATTGGACTTGGGTACAGAATCTTGGTTTGGACATGAGAAAGGTTTCACGAAAACGATCCCAGGTAGCATTTGCCTTCTCCACTTCTCCATTTGTTATAGCAATCATCGATGGTATCTATTTTAGTTCGATCTACGATTTGTTCAGAGTTTGTATGTGGTAGGTATTGGAAGAATAAAAATAGAAAAAAATATCACGGACAAATTATTCTCAACGTCAATATACTAGGACAGTATATTACATTTTCACCAGAGAAATATCAGGAACTATCAACTTGATTAAAATGATATCAGGTATACAAAATGTTATATCTTCATATATAAAGAAATCTCTTTTACTATAGTCCAATCAGAATTTACTTTCTCCTCACTGCGTAGATTTTCATTTTAAAGTTCAGATGACGGCCTAATAAGTGGTTGTTTCGGAGCACCTTTGCAACAAACACTATTGTATTAACATAAGTACACAATTTATACAAGTTTAGTTTGAAATTCGTACCAGAATAATAACAGTAAACGGAAGAATTTCTTTGAGTTACCCATTCAAAATGGCGCTCTGCCTTGTTGTCAGGCGTAACGTGATTAACGCCTGGCGTTAATTATAACGCTACTAATACCCGCGTCTTTCTGATGCAGCAATATTTGCGTTGTATTGCTTTTGAAAATGTTATAAAAAATGGCTTTCCCCTTGAATAGCATTTATGTATCAATGTTTGGTAGAATATATTGATATTTTCACTCGTTCTTTGCATTCGTGAGAGAAACAATGATATTCTGCTACACTTATGAAATATACAATGTATATGATATTCGATAGAAAACTTTTTAACATCCTTTTTACATACCAAAGCCTCAACCCACAGACCAGCTAAACCATCGGGTCAGCAAATATTGACCAATAGAAATTCACAGTCACAACATAAAAATAAAAACAGGAACCTAGAAAAAAATATAGGTATAGTAAACTCTAACATCTGTAAGACACTGCAGGTGATTTTAGCAGTACTTGTTAAAACATATCAATTTCTCTCATATCCGGTCATGTAAGATAATGCTGGCCATGTAAGATAACCATGCTTGCTGAGTCTCTCTTACAAGGGCTAATCACATCGCGAATTAATACACAAACTAAGGGGAGCAACTCCTAATGTCAACAATTTACGTCGTCTGCGACAAGTGTGTGTATCGTAAACATAAACAAAGACACGTGGTTTTACTGTTTACGCTACTGAGTAATCATCATAATCAAATACAAATTTGACAACAAAAACATAATTCGTTTTCTAATTTCAACTAGGAACTATATTTCTCTGTGCACTAAATGAGATGTACAGTAAGTAGCGATGAGGTTCAAAGATGGCGCTTAGAAAATGTCGTATTGAAAATAGAAAGTTGAATAACAACTAAACCATAGAGTTATCATGGAAATGTCTTGTTTGTATGCGTGCAACAACGTTACGATTTGAGGGTTTGGATAATTCATTTTTACTGCTATTTTTGTTTTTAAACCACGGAGAAAGTATTTAAAAACCTGGAAGATGGCGAACGTCTGTGGGTATTGAGAGGTGAAGTAATTGTTTATAATGGTATATATGAGAGAAAATACTCTTTCATATGTAACGGTAGGTGTATAGAGAATTCCTCCCTCGGAAATCATAATTGGGGTAAAACCCTCGGCAGAGCCTCGGGTTTTGCCCAAATTTATGATCCCCTCGAGAGGAATTCTCTATCCACCTCCTATACATATGAAAGAGTCTTATAGTCAAATTGAGGCAAGTATGCAGGTCACCAACGATTTATGATAAAGAGAACCTACAATCTAGACTGTTTTGTAATCATTGTCATTATTGTTTAACGTTTAATTAAGTCATTTTCAAAAGAAATTATAATAATAATAATAATAATTAAAGGTTGTTATATACCGCTTTAGCATAACCTAGTTCGTAGGTCGTCTCAAAGCGGTTCACAAATTATTATCCGTGGTTATAGGGCCTTTGCAACCAGCCAATATATTTCTTAACTCCCGGGGGAGCATACAGCCACTGCTGCCATTTCGGCGCTTACAGCTAGCATTCAAAATTTCTAGCACTACCCAACCACGTACTCATTTACAGCTGAGTGGACTGGAACAAGCGGAGTAAAGCATCTTGCTCAAAGATACAACACAGTGACATGACTTGACTCAACCCGCAACCCTTCGGTCACGAGTCCGGCGTCCTACCACTAGTCTATCGTGCCTCATGATCAATAAGTGATAAATAAATACCATGTGTTGAGATGCATTTCATAAACTTAGATATTTGATTGTTTGAAAATAGAAATAAAAAGCCAGAAAGCAGAAAAAACTACAGAGTTAGAACTTGTGAATTTTAAAATGTAAATCCTACACTTTACCAATACTGCAATCTAGGAATTATAACTACATATATAGCATCAATATGAGTGTTCTATGTATGGCACGGAAAGCCTACGGGGAAAAAATGACAGGGGAAGTTACTATAAGCCGGAAAGAATCATTTTGGTCGACAATATAGATGGGAGCATATTATAACTCTTACCATCACTGCGTAAAACTGATCTTCGCGACTAAAACTGATGAAGTGGTACCCTTCACCTCAAGACTTAGTACACAGTCTTTAGTCGTGGTACACTCTTTATTTTAGTTAGGATCGTAAAAAGAAATATTTATTTGTTTCATTCATAATATGCAAATGATTACTAGATTACAATCATGACGGGTACCACGTGTAGTGCACGGAACACTAGCTATTCCGGAACTCCTGGATTGTCTGCTTTTATGTGGGAGGTGCCAATGTTATCTCATTTTCGCAGGGATATATCCTATTTCTCTGTGTGATATGAAGGGAGATGGTTTTGATCATGCTCCTCTGGGTGTCCTGTTGTTAAATTGGCACTGTCCTACGTCTCGATGTAAGGCCGTGACACAGCCTACCTTCGACCTAGATTTGCATGGCTTGTGTCGTCGATGAGGCAAATGACGCTTACCTTCGCGGAACGCCTGGTCTTATTCGCCTTGTGCTTTTCCGTGGGTCTCCATGTAAGTCTTTCCCTTGTACGTAGTTTGCTCAGGGGCCGTATTAAAAAAATCGATACAAAAAGAATATACCAACAACGAAAATAAGATTTACCCAAAAAACCACAAGAGAATACCGAAGGGTCAACAAAACAAAAACAATCAACTCAAAATCGATCAAATCAGAACCCATATTCATGAAACGATTCCCATGTAAAAATCAGATTCTTTGCTCAAGTCCAATTTCTTTTTAGTCAATAAAATGCACATTTGGCCACTAATTGAAAGAATTTTAAGCGACTGAATGTCGAACACTTTTGTCAAAGTTTTCATCCATCTGATTCAAGCAAGTTACAGGAAATTTAATTTGAGCACATAATCCATGCTTGAGAATGAGAATGGTTCCATGAATATAATGGGTCCTGATCATTTTTTTCAATTGAAATGTTTGTTTTGTTGGTATTCTCTTTCTGTTTTTAGGTGTCTCCTTTTTTCTTTGTTGGTGTTATGTTTTTGTTTATGACATTTATGATAACTATACAACGAAATCATTAAGATCGAACTGAAATGTACAAAACAATGAGAATATGTACTCTTAAAATCGTTCGTATGAGTTTTTCAAAGATCTTTTTCACATTGCTTTCAATTAAGTAATTTTATTGTATTTGTGATGTTCGACAATTCAATTTGGAACAACAATAAATACCAGTAATAGGTATAACTGTGTTAGGTCTTTCGTACTTTTGTTTTTTGTTTTTTTTGGTTTCTTTCTTCAAAGTTTACGGAAAACAAACTTTAAACTATTTTAATGTATTTCTAATTTAATCATTGTCTGCATTGTATTTCTTTTAACATTATTATCGTTATTTAAAATAATTGAAATGTCAAACAACCTTGCAAATGAGCTACATGCGTACGTGGAGAAAGTACTGTAAACGACCCAAACTGAATTATTGATGTGTACTTGCTACACCTTAAGGGTGATCACGTTTCAAAACTGTCATACGAGAGGTCTGATCTGTTCCAGTTGTTTTAATGCATATAAAGCGTAATGGTGCTCTCAGGATACTCGTTACTACAGCGTTTACTATAGTGTTTTACTAGGTGGTTTTGCCAGTGTTAGGACTGTATGTTCCTCGGGTAACTCAGGTAAGGTGAGGAACACATGCTAGGCATGCAATTACCAGGTATTTTACAGTGTACCCCAGGTAGAGTTGGGTAGTACCGGACAGAACTTTGACATTGAAGGTTGAGGTCTAGGGCTCAACTCTACAATGTATTAGCTGGGTGCTAATGATGGCTGTGTGCTGTATCCCAACATGGATGGCTGGGTGATGGGAGGGATGTGTGCCTGAACTCCAATTCCATTGCCAATATGTATAAGCTGGGTACTAATGATGGATGTGTGCCTGCATATATGAATTCCAAGCTGTGTGCTTCGAAGCTGTTTTGTGAGGCTGTGTGCCCTCTGTTTCAGTGGACCGTGTCCATGAGGCTGTGTGCCAAACTATTGTGGAGGACTGTGTAAGGATGAAGCTACCTGGGAGTTGATACAACCTCTCTATGTGACCCCTACAACAGATAGACCTCCTGTAGGAGCCGGTTTGGCTGTAACCAGATGTACCCCTGGTGTGACCTTGAGTCGACCTTGATAATTGGAACTATGATTCAACCTGGAATGATTTCAACAATATGGAGAGAAGTCTTGAGTGACATATACATGGCATTCCTGGATACGCGTGAACCATATAACTACGGTGTCCTCTGATACTGTGAAATACATGTGCAGTGGCTGTAACGTCACTTTATGGACTCTAAAAGTTATAACCATATGTGTAGGGTGAACTATTTGTAAAGTGTAAACCTGGGGTATATGTATTGTTAGGAGTGAGTGAAAGATTGTTGAACAGTGTGATTGTTTAGTTGTTCGTGTTTTTTTTGTTTTTTGTTTTGTATATTGTATGATTTGCTTGGTTGTAAATAAATGTATATATGTTGGTTATCAGTTGGTTATCCTGGTTTGTGAACATTTTGGCCTCATATACCACACTTCGTGACAGGTGCCAGCTTGGCTGATCTGAACTGAGGAGAGATTAAAGCAACAGTCACAACAAGAATTGATAAATCACAACAAAAGCAAATCAAATCGGTAAAAATGTAAACAAGGACGTTAACCTCAACTTTCCTTCACACACACTAGGAGACGTATGCATTTCATTACATATTTGATATTATATGTTGCAGTATTTCCCATGAATGTATGTTACCTGAATATTTTGTTTTCAAATAAAAATGCTTTTATTTTCTCTATACATTTTGTTTTATCTAAGAAATACAATAGCTTAAGAGAAATTTACATTTGCTTGTGTTTATTTATGTTATATGACACAAAGTTGTTCTACATCCTCATTGGTTTAATCATAATCACGTGGAGATCGATGATTTGTGATATTTACTCGGTGTTACAAATTTTAGAAACAACAAATCGATGTTCACTTGATGACGTCATTTCAATTGTAACGTTGTCCTGTATGATTTACATACATTCCGTTTTAGCATCTAATATACAAATCAAAGACTTTTATTTCGATGAACATGCGATTATATGAAACTAGGAAAGTAATATTTATCTCGACTTCGTCTCGGTCAACATACCTTTTTCAGGTCCATATAACCAGATATTCATTTCAATGAAAGTCAATAATTGATCAGAATTAGATGTATTTAGGTTAGTAATGAATGCACCTGGCCTATATTTATAAGAATAATAAAGTGATTACTTAAAAAAAGTACAGTTGACCGAATTTAAACTAAGAATGTTCGGTAAGTTGAGGAATGCTATTGAAATTAACACACTCAACGACTTGTAGGTATGGCTATCGGAATAATTTTGTAATGTGAAATCGCAAATATTATTTTCCATTAAGGAACATAATTGTAAATTGTGTATGTTCAAATGGTAAACGATGCAAGAAGCAGGTGATAACATGGAAGCAATATGCTGCTACACTTCTCAAATGACATCCACGTTTGTGTTAACGTATGTGTTAACGCCCCATTTACTTATTAGTAAAATTTGTCAATATCGCCAACGCGTCTTTTATAATGGTAAGAGGTGGTACAAAGTGACAGACCTACACGCAATCGCTGTATGCTTTGTTTGTACAATGACAGCTGAACGTGGTGTGTTAATGAAGTTACTGGTCACATGAGGTTAGTAAAAGCTTCTATCATGTATAGAAACTAGATGCGTTTGAGTGGTCCTTTATTACGACTTTGAAGGCAATAGTTAACTGTATTACAGTACATGTATATTCAAACATTTAGATGACGTGCTCTGATGGGAAGTTTTATATGTGTCTCAAGTTCAGATCGCACTATCTGCATGGACTGTGGTTGTTCTAAAGTTGGCCATGGACAAAAATACATGTATACAACACAAATTCAAAAACATCGGTGATATACGTCAAATTGCCCATCCATTATTATCTACTACCCACCTAACAGTGTATGACATAAAACGCGTGGTATCAACACATGTTCAGTATGTCATACTTAATGTAGAAAATGTTTAGATTACCAATAAAACTCATGTTCCTGTCTATTTTGTTTATATATGTCTTTCTTATATTTTTCCTTGTTTAATTTAATGTCACTTAATGTCACTTTTTTATTGATATATTTCCACCCCCTCCCTCTTTTTTTTGTTAATGCTGCTTTTATAGCTGTCTACTTTGTTCCTGATAATGTCATTTTGAATCAACTTAGAATTCTTCTTGTTCGTTGACAATGTCTTATTTGCCTGTTTGACCTTTTCATGTGTAGACATATAGATGAACGAGTCAAGTTGTTTGTTTGTGGTTTAAAGTCTTCGCAAAATTCATAGTCATATGGAGACAGGTGTCTATGGAAAGTAAGAATACGAAGGTCTTAGATATTCAATGGGCAGCAAATCAATTTTGCTTTCATGATAATAATAAATAATGATAATAATTCGAGGTTCTTATATACCACTTTATCACAACCTAGTTCGTAGGTCGTCTTAAAGCGGTTCACAAATTAGTATCCGTGGTAATAGGGCCTTTGCAACCAGCCAATACCTTTCTCAACTCCCTGGGGAGCATACAAGCGGAACTGCCATTTTCGGCGCTAACAGCTAGCATTCAACAATTCTAGCACTGCCTACTCATTTACAGCTAAGTAGACTGAAACAAGCGGAGTAAAGTATATTGCTCAAAGATACAACATCGTGCCGTGCCGTGCCGTGCTGTGCCGTGCCGTGCCGTGACTCGAACCCGCAATCCTTCTGTTCAGGAGCACTGACACGGTAGTACCGTCTGTGTCTCCTGAACAGAAGACACAGCAGAAAAAAACGATTCTGAAGGGGGAAGGAGGGCACGTTATGGGCATTGTGCATCATTTAGTGGGAAACAGCAGGTCAAGGGATATTAATGAAGTAAAAGTTACACAAATCATTTTTGTCCTTTAAGAATAATTGCATTTTGTTGACCAAGGTATTCAGTTATTTATTTACTTTTACTTTATTTCTTTCCTAACAATCTAATAGTGTTATATTTTTCAAATTGCTGTCTCCAACAGGACGTTTATGAACACCGCAGTGTTATGCAACATTTTGTCCAGAATGAGATCCCTCAAGGCATTCGCTATACTAGCAAGGTTCCTTAGGCACCCTTTTTACGGTTAACATTGCCAAACAGATTTATTGATAAAATATGTTCGCTCGGTTTTCAAGTGTTAGCCTTAATCCGTTAAATGAAATTCAATTTGCCATATTGTTATTTACGTTCGACTGTGACCAACTATTGTTGTCGTGTTTAAACACATCCTCGATATCCAGGGGTTAAGTTCGCTTTCGCTCTCTCCACCCCTGGAATATGTCATAGCAAAATCGAAGACTCGGCGTGCACCACCCTTTAGATGACACGAGAAGACCAGTTTGATCCTTTGATGAACATCAAAATAATCTCGCGGTCGCCTAACGGTAAAACTCACTGGCTTTGAAGTCGGGTGTCGCTCCTCTGTAATCTTCAAAGGACATGTATCAACCTAGTAATTGGTCAGGTTTTTCTTACCTGACACCAATCAAATAGCTTGCAGCGTGCCTTCATTTTGGCTATGACATATTCCAGTGGTTACGCTCACTTTCGCTCTCTACACCTCTGGATATCGAGGATGGTTTAAACAATGCTTTTGTTCATGTTAATGTAATAGATACGTGCCAATCTATGTTATGTACTTTATGACATTTTTTTAACTTGTAATGGTACAAAATATGTCTTCATTATGTATCAAATGTAGTAATGGACTGTTTATATGTCAGTAGCTGTGGTATTTTAAATCAAAGTTTAAATTCTTCAGAAAGCAAACCCGGCAATTTATCCTCGATTGCGTCCCTGTTTTCCCTATTGATGTAAACTTAATTTCACTTTCACACCAACACTTCAGTCAAATTGCAAAGTAATGCATCTTGTTACTGTATTTTCAGAAAAACAATATGAAAGTGAAATAAAGTTAAAATCAATTATAAAATCTTTCCGTTCGTATAACATCACATTTATTTCGTACATGAAAAGTCTTTGGGCCGCGTTGGCCTAGTGGTTAAGGCGTCTGACTGTCTACGGTCTCTAGCCCTAGGCCCCCCTCCCACCACCACTGGTTCTCATATTCGTGGCCTACTTGGGGCAGTCGCCAAGTACTGGCTGCAGGTCGATGTTTTTTTCTCATGGTACACTGGGTATTTTTCCGCCACCAAAACCTTGAACGTCCTTAAAAGGCCATAGCTGTTATTGTGATAGGGCATATAATCCAAACAAACTAAAGTTTATATTCAACTTAAACACGAGAAACAGTAACATTTATTACTCTTGTTAGCAACATATTGACAAGCATCAATACATTTGGCGCATCAGGGGCTACTCACTCTAATGATTTAATTACTACTTCTTTATAAAACATTTATGATAAAATATTGAATAAAGCAACTAAGCTCTAGAAATGTTTTCAGCGAAGCACCTACACAGCCCAAAGATATTGAGCAGCTGGACTCTGAAAAACGGAACGCTTTATATTGGTCTTTTTGAATCCAAAAACGCAGAAGTTTTGTTCTGGAGCTTCTTCATGACCATTGCATTAAAAATATACACAAAACTCCAGGAAACGACTTTGTGAACACCCTTAGAGAAGCCATGATGAGAGCAGCTAGACTCCTATGATACAAGAGAAGCCGCCTCCACACACTAATATAAAACTATGTTGAGATTGGGGGTAAATTCCCCTAGAATTTAAAGCCAAAATTGAATGAATGTGTTATACGAGTATTACACAGGAGTGAGAGCCCCCAATTATACACATTGGTGTTATAGTATAATTTGAATATGAAGTATAATTCTCGTCCAAACTCGTCCGGGACCCGATTTTGATTTCCCAACACTGGTTACTGGATGCACATGTAATCAACCGTTTTATTGTACAATAATCTAGCACTATAAGCTATTTATTAAATAACATCAAATATACATATAACAACAACACACCTCGAAATATGTAAGCAATACGCCTACAAATGAAACAAGGTCAAACGATTTCATACATACATTCAAAGTACATGTAACAGATTTTTCATCCTGATTTTATGTGATCTGTCTTGGATTTACAGGCCGGATTTGGAGGACTCTTATTCTACGGCTTCCTGAATGAATTGTGCATATTGATACTGGTCGACAGCGCACAATGTCTAACGGACAGGTTGTTATATCCAATGTTGACAAATTCAAATAGAAATAAAGACATTTTAACTAAATGTTTAGTTTAATGGATTTTGTTTCATCCACATTAAGACTTCATATCGTCCTGATCTAATCGCCCCATGACCTTGTTTTAATGAATATTATACCTTAAATAAATTTGACTAAAATTAGATATAATTATAAACTCTGGCAATTCTATCATTGCAATGCTCTTTTCGGAAATGTCTATCATACAAAATGCAAGATTGAATTTGTTTAATAAAATGACATACAAACACATAATAATATTGGAACAAAATCACCACACATTGCAGAACTGGCGAGAGGTTTGGAGATATTGTGAGTGTAGCTGAGATGAGTATGAAACTGGGACCTCCC